>PITA01019060.1:0-38648 GCA_004023965.1 Spilogale gracilis | reverse complement strand
CTCTAGATGCTTTCTCATCTACTTTAGAACCCTCAGAGTTCGTCAGTATTCTGAAGTTAGCGCTAATATTTTTGTATCTGTGCTGTTGTACGTATCTATTGGCTCCTAAGTATTGCTTTGTTTTTTTAACATTTTATGTGAATGTTATCGTGCTGGGCATATCCTTTTGAAACTGGTTTTTTGCTCACCAGTCTTTTGGAGATTTGCCTATGTTGACAAGTGGAAATCTAATTCATCCTCACGGCTGTACAGGATTTTGTTGTATAAATAAAGTACACGTAAGTCTTTAAAGCATCTGAGGCAGATATTGCCAAGGGTCAAAGCTTATTAAAGTTATGTGATGGGTGTATCAGCATTCACTGTATTATTTTCTAGACCTTTATGTGTGTTTAGAGGCTCTCAAGATCTATAAAAGGGGCTGATAGGACTCAAGTAGGAGGCAGGAAAGGTACCATCTTGGCTCTAATTGGGCTCTGCCGAGCCTGGGTCCACAGCTAATCAGATGGGGATTAAAAATAAGTCTTGTGGGACTGGTCCTCTCTTGTTTGCTTTTCGAAGGCCTCTACCTCCTCCCCGGGGAGACCCGAAACAGGCCTTGACCAGGGCCTGTGAGGAGTATTTGCAGAGCTGCCTGATTTGGAGCCTATTGGCACACAGCCAAAGCGAACTAAACAATTTGTTGTGGGCCTGGCCTGGCCATTTTTAAAAAGAAATTGGCAAGAGACCACTTCACACAATGGCTGAGAGACATGATTTTTCAAAAATATTTACAACTTACTTAAGATATAAATAGTCCAAATGATAAACATTGGTCACCATTTGGGGGCAGGCCAACATGTGGCCTCCTTAACACTTAGAAACTTAGGATAAGAGAAGACGGTTCCTCTTTCATTGTGCTTACCGGTGACCTCACGGGACCCCGAGCTACCACTGGGTTTTCTTCCTTCTCTGCCTCCGCTGCTTTCAGAAAAGCGAGCCTTTGGCAGAAGGGAGAATTTTGACTCAGGGTCTGTGGTTTTACAGAGCCATTGATCTAATTTGCCATCAGTCCCAAAGACCGTACCAGGTGAAGTAAGAGACTCGTGGGGACTAAATGAAATCACAGATCTGGAAGGGCTCATTTGAGGTGATGTTCAGGCGGTGAGGCCTCCCTCGCCTCCTTGGAGGGGCTCTCCATCCTCAGCAGCTGCTCACACACCAGCATGTCCCCCAGCCCTGAGCCCCCGCCCCACTGACGTGCCCTTCTCTCCACTCAGGCTATGACTTCTGCCAGGTCCTGCAGTGGTTCGCCGAGCGCGTGGACAGGATCATCCTGCTCTTTGATGCTCACAAACTGGACATCTCAGACGAGTTCTCGGAGGCCATCAAGGCCTTCCGGGGCCAGGATGACAAGATCCGCGTGGTGCTGAACAAGGCCGACCAAGTGGACACACAGCAGCTGATGCGCGTCTATGGGGCCCTCATGTGGTCCCTGGGCAAGGTCATCAACACACCCGAGGTGCTCCGCGTCTACATCGGCTCCTTCTGGGCACAGCCCCTGCAGAACACCGACAACCGCCGCCTCTTTGAGGCCGAGGCCCAGGACCTCTTCAGAGACATCCAGAGCCTTCCCCAGAAGGCGGCCGTGCGCAAACTCAACGACCTCATCAAGCGAGCGAGGCTGGCCAAGGTGAGCCAAGGAGAGGCCCTCCCCGCTCTCTCCTCTATAAGGGACGGTGGGAGTGCAGGAGGGATTGGAACGTGAGCAAGGTTAAGAAGAGAGCCTCAAGGTCAGGAGGCCTGTTTAGATTTCTGGCTCCTACTCTGCAATCCTAGGCAGATGGTTCAACCTTTCCCAACCTGTTTTCTCCTCTGGAAGATGGAGCTTGTCAGAGCATATCATGTGATGCTTGTGAGGATTCAATGTGACCTCGCTCGCAGGGCACCCAGGGAGGGATCAGTGCACTCACCACCTGGAAGCAGCTATTGTCTTAGGACAAGGGGGATGTAGCCAGCCGAGCCAGAGAGGTGGCGTTGGTGGGACCCGTAGGATGCTGAGATTCCACCACTCGTCATCCTGTGCCTAAGGCACGGACCCTAGTTTCAACTTCCCTGCCTGGATCCGGAGTTGCCCTAGGAGGAAGGCTGGGTCAGCCCAACGCCCTGAGTGTGCTGCTTTGGGGGCCACGGCTTGTCCCCATGCTGGGTGGGTGTCCTCAAGCGTGCCCGCTATGGCTCCAGGCTCCTCTGCCTCCTAGCTGAGCTTTTTGGCAGGGGGGCGTACCCGACGGGGTCAGTGGTCATCTGCTCACTGTCCTGCTCACATCTCTGAAGAGAGAAAAGCACATGACTCCTCTAAGAAAAAGTGTAGGGGAAAAATGGTTCTTTAAAAGCTACGTTCCCCTTTCATAAAATCCCATGTTCCTCTCATGCTGGAAGTGCCTGCAGAGTTTTGCTAGTGTCAGTGATCATCAGAAGCATCTAGGAGCTCAAACCAATGTAAGTTCCCGGGCCCTGCCCTAGACCTTCTGATTCGTGTGCATGTGTGTCTGCGTGTGTATAAGTGACTGTGCAGGCATGTGTGTACATGTGTGTGCACGTGTGCGTGTGTGTGCACACGCACACATGCACGTAAAGCTCCCCCCGGGGGGTTCTGATAATCAGCCACATTTGGAAGCTGGAGGTCTAGCCACTCCCTAATTTTAGAAGGAAGAGGTAGAATCAGCTATCTCTCCAGGATCACCTAATCCACAAGTAACAAAACTAGGACAAAAAGACAGCGCTCCAGCTCTTGGCCTAGCCTTGTGCCATGTTGCGTTAGCTAAAACCAGTCCACAGGCCTCCCTGGCCAAATCCACTGGGACCCTGGTCAGGAAGGGAGGGCAGCATACTTCCCCTTCATCTTCTGGTGGCAAAGAAACCATGTCCCCTCGTCCTCTTGCTACACAAAAAGTGACTTCTGGTCTGGCCTTGAGGTCCAGCAGGCCAGCCTTCTGGAATCCACCACCACTTTGCCTCATGCAGGCCCCATTTGCTCAGCATCAGGGCCAGGGCTGGGGAGCCTAGCGGGTGGAGGAGGAGGCCCCAGAGCCCCCATTACGGAATGATGAGCTGTGTGCTGAGTGCAGTGTGGACATCATGCTCTGAGGAGGGGGCCTGGCCGGGGGAGGCAGGGGGTGCTTCACTGAGGGTGACTGCTGGACAGGCCGTTGGCCTTCTCACACCTCATCCCCACCCAGCAGCCTCCATCTTCGTGCCCGCGTCCTCATCCAGCAGCATCTCTCCTATATCCACAGACACAGGGCTACCTGGGCGGCTCAGTTGGTTAAGCGTCTGCCTTTGGCTCGGGTCATGATCCCAGGGTCTGGGGATCAAATCCTGCATCAGGCTCCCTGCTTAGCAGGAAACCTGCTTCTCCCTCTGCCTGCTGCTCCCCGGGCTTGTGCGCACACTCTTCCTCTCTCTCTGACAATAAATAAAATCTTTAAAAAACAGAACAAAGAGATGCCTGGTGGCGTCTGTCTCTGGCCCCAGACAGAACCTCCATCTGCTCTTTTGCCCTCTGCTCACCCTCCTTCCCAGCGACTGCCGTGCAGTCCCGGTGCCCCTGTGAGGTACCACTCTTTATCCTGTCGTCCTGGTCCAGGCTGCTTCCTCTCGGGAGCTACAGCCATTTTTCTTAAATTTCTACAAGGTGGTCATGCTAACCAGTTTGTAAATCCACTTACTTGCAGCTTTCCTGGAGTGATTTCTCTCATGCGCGAGTCCCGGGCCTGACTCCTGGTGGCAAGAAGTCTACTTTTGCCCCTTTAGTGGCCTCTTGGCCTGTGGTATTTCTCTTCTTCAGCTGATACATGTGAACTTACACTTCAGGGCCCACGACTCTCAGCCCTTATCGTATAACCAGCATGGTGGACCGTGCACTAGCCTTCGTAGATTTCAAGATTGTCCTAGAACTGTTTATAAGTGCCCACGGACATTTCTACTTCACCAGTCACTGCTGAAGGCCTAGCGACTCAAGGCACAGCTGTATTTGGTCACAGAAATAAAGAGCAGAGAGTCCCCTGGGAGTGCCAAGCGCCCTGGGACTTCTCTGCCCTCCTTGAGTGTAAGGGCCTGCGAACGGATGGACCAGTGTGGCCACAGAATACCCTCTGTCCTGACACGGGGAATAATGGAAGGCCTTGTGCCCATGCAGGAGTGGGTGGGAAGAGGGGGAGGGGGAGGCTGTGGTGAGCAACTTGCTGAGCTTACTTCTAGGAAAAAAGCTTGTCTTTTTTTTTTCTTCCTAAGAATGGTATCTGGCTTGTTCCTTTTCATAAAGGAAAATGTTTGAAGTACGGCTGTTTCCAGCCCAAGCTTCTCAGTGCCAGGGCGCTCCCGGGGCAGTACCATCCCACTAAAGGGGACAGGAAACAGAGGCTCCAGTGGAGAAGGAGCAGAACTCAGCGTAGCAGCCTTCCCTACCAACCGATGTAATCTGCTTTACACCACCTGCGACTTTCTGGCCATTAGTGAACGTGTTGTCGCTTGAACGGACAAGGAGTCACCCAAATTTTCCTCTTTGCAGTGTTTATATTGCATGAAAATGCTCTTTGGTTTATTCCCTCTGATCCATCTGAACAAAGTTGTGTGTTATCTTTGTTTTTCATGCAAAGGAACCGAAGCTCAGAGAGGTGAAGCAACTTGCCCAAGGCCTCACAGCCTGTAAGTTGCAAAATATAAATTCAAAGCTTAGTTATTGTGGCTCCTTGGTCTGGAGAGCATTCACCTGAAATGCAGAATGGACAGTCTAAAGCTTCTCACTGTTGCTCTCTGTGTCCATCTGTCATTCCGTGGAGTCCATGAAATTGTTTATCCACAGGAACTCTGCAAAGTTTAGAGGTTTATCAAGCTGACGTTTTGAAAACGTGCAGAGGATAAGTGTTCAGATGTCACCTAGGAAGTGTCAGATTGCGTTGGTGGTGTGGAGTGTGTCTATTTATAGAACACCTTAATTAGGCAGAAGTCATGTCCCCTCCGGAAGCAAAGCACGTGTGTTCTCTTGCTGATATCCTGCTGGGCTCTGCAGTGATCAAGATTGAGGTACCATAAAAATGACACTGCAGTAATTGAAAAATGGCCCACTTACCAAAGAGCTCTTGAAATTTGATGATTTCCCTGCTTTTTCTATCTCTATATATTTTTACAACCCTCTATTTCAAGGAACAAGAAAACTTTAGAGTGAGTTTTTTGGTTAACCTTAAAGATCACATCTTGATGATATCACTAGACATCCTTTTCGGAAGACTCTTTACAACCCGAGGTGCTAATCAAGTTCATTTCATGATTCTTTAGGTGCTTTGGGAGAAAGCTCAAAAAAGTGTTAAAAAAATATCATTTAGTTTTATTCAGCTATCACTAACCTAGCCAAATTGAAGAAATTAGGCTCTTACAGACAGACCCCAAATACAAGTACTTAATGGAATAACCAAGCAAAAAATGACGTGTGAGGACTCCACCCTTTGTAAATGTTGCCCAGGAGCAAGGAAGTTTCCCACCGCTCTAGCAGTCTTCACGCAACAAAAAAATGAGTCAACATTTGAGGAAGGAACAGCTAAAAATGCCCCAGGTCTGTGGCATTCTGTTTTGTCTTCCAGGCGTGCTCTCTCACAGTCCTGTGTAAAGCACAGAGCCTGGCTTTCCGGTCTGTCTGCAAGTCCCTTTGTGGAGCAGTTAGGTATTTTGAAATTCACCAAATGGACCCTTCTACAGTGGCTGATGCCGCCACGCTAATGCTTAGCCCACCGAGGGGCTTTTAAAAATAGCTCAATCCGCAGTGGATGGGTGTGTCCGTTTTTGTGCCCAGGTAAGGAAGCCCGTCTCCTTACAGGCTGACCTCCCCTGGGTGGGTGGGCTGCCGTGAGGCCCCTTGAAGCTGTTCCGAATCAGGTGCTGCGGGCTCCAGCTTCAATTTCAACAGAATAACAAACCCCTGCTTGAGGGGAACTAGTAAGTTGCTCTTCTCTGCCTCCGATAGTCTCCCAGTCTTACTACCCCACAGTTCCACTTTCTGGATCACTAGTTCATTAACTGATCTTTCTTTTTTTTTTTCTTTTTTTTCTTTTTTTTTACATATCCTCATAAACCCGCTTTTAAAACGTACTAATCCCCTGGTGTTAAAATGCTCAGTGCGAGTTTCTAGCTGGGCCTCCAAAGACACAGGTCTCCAGCAGGTTGGGTTAATGTGCAGCTGAGATGACATAGTGTAGAACCATGTTCCCCCAGCTCAAGTCCCCCCAAACGGCTCCCCAGTAGCCACATTCCATGAGGATCTCCATTCCTACTGACCATGAGCCCTGGAAGCTTCCAGCACTCACTGCCTGGGGCTGCCCTCCACGCCCAGGGCGGATGTACCCCTCAGTATCACTGAGTACCTGCTTCTCTGCCTTGGAGATGGATGGACACTTGTCACTGGACACAGTTAATGAGACTGTAGCAGAAGCTGTATGTGAACTAGGTAGGAATTCATGTTCATATAAAGGGAAGGACATCTTTTTTCTCGTTGTGTGATTAGCCCAGAGAGAAACTGACATTCTGATGCATTGGACTGAGCCCGAATCATCAGCCTTGGAGGAGTTGTGGCGTTCCCTGTTTTATACAAGAGAAAGGGTGAATTGGACAAGATAAGAATACCCAAAAGCCCCCTGGGGTTCAATGTCACTTGCGAATGAAGCACTTGGGACCCAGCTTCATCGTATTACTATTTAAATACATAGAGCTTATTAAATTTTTCAGTAACTATTAATAACTCAGAATTTATTCCTTTTCAGTAAAGGAAAACAACCACAAGCCTTCTCTGGCATCACTAACCCTCCAACTGTGGGCTCTTTTGCTGTTAGGCAACAAGTAACGTTTACCACTCTTTCCCGTATATCCAAATCCATGACCTCTTTTGATTCTCATCCTAACAACCCTGCGAGAGCTGTCACTTCCAGTTTGCTTGTAAGTCAGATGTGGTGGGGGCCTGAAGTCGCCTGGCATGGCTCAGCAAGTGGGCAGTCAGGGCAGGGCCTGACCCTGTCCTTCCAGAGCTGGGTCTCATCAGGCCTTCCCCCTTCCCTCTTCTCTTCCCTCTTGTCTTTCCTATCTCCCTCCTTCTCAATTAGTTTTCTCTCATTAGAAAGAACAAAAGGCCTTAGACTCCGCACCCCCCAACCAGGGACCATCATCTGATCTGGCCCTCAGTCTTGTGTTTATCTGCAAAAAACTCCTTTGACACAGAAGGGCAAGAATGTGCCTTCAGGCTGTCCCCTCTGTTTACCAAAGTCTGTAGAAAATTACAAGGTACCATCCTGCCAGAAGATTGTTGTCCTTACCCACATCCTATGTGGTGTTCATAGTGGCTTGTGCCACAATATATGTGTTTTTTGTGTATGGGGAAGGAGACGCTCAGTGACCTTCCCACACAGCGTTCCCGGGATGACCCGTCAAGCCTCAGTCTTCCATGCTGTTTCTCTATAGGACACAGTTCATTTTCAGTTCCAGATTTTTAGCAGCTTTAGTAAGATTTTTTAATACATCCCCGAGAGAAATCAAGTGACTCTGTAAGGACAGGAATGAGGCAGCTGAGTGCTATTGATAGCTGTGCACCTCCCAGCTGGCGGTGTGACCTTGAGCAGGTTAGATGAATTTCCCGGAACCGGGAGTTCAATTAGATACAGGGGGTCCCTTCCACATGTGATCACATCCTGTAATTCCAAGGATTATAATTTACCTTGTAACTCAATACGCTTCTTAAAGGCAGCCCATACATCGTATCTGATCTGAGTTATTGCCAGGATGCCCGTAGAATGGCGGGAGGGGGGTGGCCAGGCATAGGCAGCACCACAGGAGACTCCCACGAAACAGGCCACTGGAACTTTCTAGAAGTGGAAGTTGAGGCTGAGAGCAGCCTGCAGCATGAGCAGGACACCTGAGGATTGTGACTCAGTGCCAGGCAGGATGGAAGGAGGAAGGAATTGAGGCCCAGTTTCTGTCAGGGCACTGCAGGCCTGGTATCCAAGGGCAGCCCACCCCGTCCAGCAGTCTTGGTCGTCAGCCAAGGAACACCATGAGGGCTGAGATGAGGGAGGGGGTGCCAGGCTGTGGTGGAGAGCCATGGCAGGTGCACATCACCTGCAATCAGGCCGGGAACGCAGGCCTCTGGGCACCAGGCAGTGTTCAGAAACCAGGTGCCGATGATCCCAGTGCAGCTGGTGGCTGTGTGGGGGGAGTCAGCCTTCCCTGAACACAGGCCTGGCAACTCGAGGGGTCCACGTTAGTAAGTAGTGAGAAAGTCTTGGGGAGCCCTGCAGGGGTCTGGCAGCTGCCCCAGGCCTAGGCTGTGGGGGTGGGGTTTCAGTAAAAACCCTTGTAGATAAAAGACCAAGCCCCTTGGGAGTTCCTGCTTCAGGTAAGGCTGGCCCCAGTGCCAGCAGGCTTAAGTACAGAAGGGAAGAGAACCCACAGGCCCAGTCCAGGAGTTCCAAGAGGACCTGGAAAGGACACAAGGACAGCTAGTGAGCAGCTGGTTCTCCCAGTTGAGTGTGGCAGTGCCCTGTACCAGCGCCACCGAACCTAGGCAGTCACTGTGCAAGGCAACGAAATGACTGGTCTTACCACTTATTCATCATATCCTCAGGAATGCAGTTGAAGTCCGACACTCTAAATAAACAATCATATAAATGTTTAAGTTGTTTTCATTTGAAAAATAGGCAAATAAGTGTACTAGGGACAGGTTTCGCCACCTCCCTGCCCATCTGTCCCCACGGCCCCAGCCAGACAGCACCGTGCTTGCTTCTGTTGCATGACTTCCATATCGAGGGAAACGTTCGCACTGTCTGCTCTGAGCCTGTCAGCGTTTACATGACGCCCTTATTTGAGGCTTCAGATCTTAGCAGAATGTTCTGGGCAGCGCCCAGTGTGTGTCCTTATGCAGAGGTTCTCAGCTGAGGTAGAGGATGTCTCTGCTTACCCCCTTTATTCAATTGCCATGTGCAAGATGATAGAAGTCTGTTTAATAAAGGAGTTTCCATCGCTGCCTAGTCATTTTCTTTTTGTCATCACTGTTCTGTTCTTCATCCATTCCCGTTTTATTTTCTTGACTTCTGAATGACTCTATAGAATTCTGGCTTACAAAGAGAACTTTTGTAACAAACATTTCTTCTCGTCCTAAAGTTGGAAATCAGCAGAAGAGTGGAAATGTTGGAAGGGGGGTGACACAGCCGAGCAGAGCTCCCCTTCCCCTAGCAGGGTTCACCCCCCCTTGGGTGACAGTCCCGGGCCTGCTCCCACCATCTGGTCAGGGTTTCTGAAGCTTCCCCTTCGTGGACCAGGGGTCCCTCTCCCAGAGGAAGCTTCTGCCATCCCGTCTGGTCCCACGCAGCTGGGGTGAAAAGGACTTATGCGGAAAGGATTTCAGTGCCATCTGTAGAGAGCCTGGGGTTCAACCTCTCCACTGGGAGCTTACAGGAATTTTCATCTCCCTGTTCACTGGGCACAGATTTCCATGCAGATTAGCCACTTATTAGCCACTTACATCAGATCAGCCGTTGGCATCGGCCTCCAGTTTCGTTTCCTGGTGCTCCCGGGCACCAGCCCTGCTGAAACTTTCTTTAGGTCTCTGCTTTATCACCGGAACGGAGGTCTCTCTGCCCGGCCCCACCCACCCCACGTGCTCCCTGCGCAGGCTTGGAACAGCCGCTCACACAACTGCACTGCGCCACAGACCTTGCCCAAGCCCGTCGCGGGCTTCCAGAGCAGGGAGCTCACGGCACCGGCCCCTGGTCTCCCGGAACTTTTATTAGCATCACAGTAGTTTAGCAGAGGCTCATTCTGATCCTCCATTGGCTCCTGGCACCCACAGCAGTCTGCCTTCCCAGCCTCTGGAGCTACACAGCACCCCAGATACAGCCCACCGTGTGTTACCTCCACACGGCCGTCCATGCTCTGCACTCTCGTGGACAGCCACAGCCCTCCCTCCCACCCTCCCTGTCTTCAGGGCCCAACTCTGGTGTCACCCCTTCCTAGTCCTCTCCCACAGCCTTTGTCTGTCAACAGCCCACTCCCCCGCCTGGTGCTTCTTGGTGGGATTCTCTCTGCTCACTTTCCCGTGGTGTTCTCAATCACTCCTGTGCTCCTGCTCTCAAATCCGACACCCAGGCCAGCTCGGAGCTCAGGGGGCGGGGGACGTCTTTGTCCAGACACCTGTAGACAGCGCCGTCAGGGAGGTTCCTTCATGTACCTCACATTCTGCATGCCCAGAAGCGGACTCGTAATGTACCCCCCAGGCCCCCACCCCCCACACCACCTTTCTGTTCCGAGAGCCGTGACCCTACATGGGCACCTGTTATGTGTTATGATACATTTAAGACACCGACCTGTGTATCTTTCTGGTGCGCCTCTAAATAGCATGTCCTTACTGACATATACCCCTTCAGGTGCACGCCTACATTATCAGCCACCTGAAGAAGGAGATGCCGAGCATGTTCGGAAAGGAAAACAAGAAGAGAGAGCTCATCAGCAGATTGCCGGAAATCTACCTTCAGCTGCAGCGCGAGTACCAGATCTCTGCAGGGGACTTCCCAGAAGTCAAGGCAATGCAGGTACCGGGAGCCCCTTGTAGCATCACGGCCGGGTAACAGGGAGGCAGCACCACTTTGGCTGGTTGCCGTCTACATGTGAGGGTTCCATGGTTGAGGATCGAGGACCCGGGTCGCCTGGGTGGCTCAGTCACGCAAGCGTCCAACACTTGATTTCAGCTCAGGTCATGATCTCAGGTTGTGAGATCAGGGCCCACATCAGGCTCCGTGCTGGGCGTGGAACCTGCTTAAGAGTCTGGCTCTCTCCCCCTCCCCCCTCTTAAAAAAAAGGGACAGAGAATGCAATAAATGTATCTTTCTAATGGTGATCCATGATAATAGGCTTCTATGAATAAAGTGGAGATTGCTTGCCCTCCAAAACATTGAACCAAAAAGGGGTACATTTCAAGAAGTAAATTTCTACAATGGAATATTACTCAGTCATCAGAAAGAATGAAATCTTGCCATCTGCAGTGATGTGGCTGGAACTAGAGGGTATCATGCTAGGGGAAATAAGTCAGAGAAAGACAGATACTATCTGATTTCACTTATATGGGGATTTAAGAAACAAAACAGATAAACATAGGGGAAGGGAAGGAAAATAGAAACAGGGAAGCAAGCCATGAGAGACTCTTTTTTTAAAAGATTTTATGTATTTCATTATCAGAGAGAGAGAGAGCACAAGCAGGGAGAGCTACAGGCAGAGGAAGGAAGAAACAGGCTTCCTGCTGAGCAGAGAGCCTGACATAGGACTCCATCCCAGGGATCGTCACCTGAGCTAAAGGCAGGTGCTTAACCGACTGAGCCACCCAGGCATCCCCATAAGGGACTCTTAACTCTGGGAAACAAAGTGAGGGCTGTTGGAGGGGAGGGAGGGGAGGGGATGGGGTACCTGGGTGATGGGCATTCAGGAGAGCATGTGAGATAATGAGCATTGGGTGTGTGTGCAACCGGTGAATCACTAAATTCTACCCCTGACACTAATAACACATTATATGTTAACTAAATTGAATTTAAATAAAAGTGGTCAGCCAGACTGACCATCCCTTTGTCCAGAGCAAGGACCCATCTGCACTAGAGGCCCCCGTCCTCCCTGGAAAACAGGGCACACAAACTCAGATGCCTGTTGCTAGTGAGGCAGGCCAGGCAAAGAAAAACCACATCACCCTCTTGGATTCTCTCTTGTGTTTCCACATTTGATAGAGATGTGGGTTCTGGGAAGTAGGACTCTCCCAGGAGGAAAACCAGCCTGCGAGTACAGTTGGAACTTGTGGCGGCCCCCCATGGGGGCAGGCTGGGCAGTCTATGCGCCTCTTCACTGGGTGGAGAAGGCCGGACCCACCCAGTGGCCACTGCCTGTGAGAACACGGGCCTGGATGGGTCACAAGAAGCTGCAGATCCTGATTTATATGTAAAGTCCCCAGTTTTCAACTTGGAGCTCAAATTTCCAAGAGTACTACCTAGGCCCCACAGAATATTCTGCAATTCTGGCCACACCCTGGAGACCTCCAGGTACCATCTCCTGCCCTGAGCCACCGAGAAGGGCTGGCCAGCGAGCTGTCTGGCTGCCTCAGGAGGAGAGGTGGAGCAGGGGGGCGAGGACCACCAGGCAGCAGGAGGGGAAGCTTCGGCCCCAAGTGTTCTGTAATGTAAACCCTTTCTGTAAAGGACACACTGGCACAGCAGCGGGCCATACTTCCTGTTGAGATGGCCGGGTTCAAGGTGATGAGAGCATGTGGGATATATGAGGTGGTCAGGTACAACTTAGTTGGCTTCAAAATAAACCCAGAACATCTTTTTACTTCTAGAAATGAAACAGGAAGTCCGGTACTCAGAGGATGAATCGAGGGGAGGTTTAATCACAGGATGGCTAATTGGAGGGCTACTGGGCCTTCGGGGCTGTCTCCCTGGGCAGGCCCGCCTTCCTGTCCTTGGGCTGTGCACCGCACCCCATGACCACACTAAGGGACAGCGGTCTCCTTGCGTCCTTCAGATCTTTTCAAGGGTAATTGGCTTCTTGACTGCAATGAAAGCTGTGACTAAATACATCATGCACACTCAGGCCTAATGGGGCTTCTGGGGCTCGTTAGCCTCGTGAGCCACCACGGTGCCCCGCCCACAAGAAGGTGCCACTCCCAAGGCTGGAGGCACCCCTGAGCCCAGCAGGAAGCCGCTGCAAGTCTACTTTATAGGACCTGCGCGCCTGTCCCCAGGCGAACTCCCATCATGCGGGGAGCACACCGCCACCAGAGCTTCCCATGTTAGCCCGGGCTCAGCCACGTGGGAGGAAGCTCCAGCCTCTCCAAGCTGGAGCGGAGGAGCGGACCCTGGGGAAGAAGACAAGGAGGCCGTGGGCCCCTCTTCCAGCGTCTCAGGAGAGGCCTTAGCACCATCAGCAGACACCTTCGTGCCCCCAGCCCTTGGAGCGAGGAGTGTTCATCCACTCACGCACCAAGAAATATTGCTTGCGTGTACCATGCCAGGCACCATTCTGGGCCCTGGGATAAAAACCCGTGAACAAACAGCTGTTGTACTCCACTGTAACTCAGTGACTCCCTCAGTGGCCATCCCCTCCTGAGGCTCCAGAAGGCCAGGGACCCACGTCCTGGGCGCCAGCATATCCCCAGCGCCTGGCGCCTAGCAGGTGCCCGGTGAGTAGTTAGATGCGCCCCTCGGTAAGTTAGTGTGTGTGTGTATCCGAGCAGGCTGGAGGGTAGTGACATTCTCGGACCCTGACCTCGCCCTGACACCCACACTGCCTGTGGAGAGACCGGCAGTTTTCAAAGCTCTAGAAGCTGGCAGGGGGACTCCTCTTTGGGAAGCTGGCCAGGCCCTGACCACACCACCCCAGTCCCTTCAGGGACTCCCCAGGGAACAAGGCAGGCCCGGATGCTTACCATCACCTGATACTTGGAGCTAGTTTGCTGTCACCCAGGAAGCTTTGAGGGGGTTGGTCATGTGGGCCAAGGTCTCTGTCCTCTGTCTGTGCAGCCTCTGACCGCCCTCCAGCACAGGTATTCAGCCTTACATTGACTACATCCGGGACAGCAGTGGGGACACAAGCTGGGAGATAACTTTGTTCGGATCTTTGCACATCTGAGGGCCACTCAGAGAGCTCCCCGAGGCCAACTTTGTCTCTCTTCTCCCTGTGCCCTCACAGACCACGCTGTTTGGGGAGCCTCCACTGTAGCGGTGAGCTGAGAGTATTTTGAAGGCCTTTATGTGGGGCCTTCTGGTGAAGCAGCCCATGCCTGCCCCTCCTCCTTTAGGGAGGGAATCTGACTTTACCACATGGCAGGGTCCAGACTGGCGAATCAGAACACAAGCAAGGCCCCTTGGATCACAGACTCAGTTTCCCTCCTCGAGAATCCGGCCCGCTCGGCTGACGAATTGGCCACGTTTCCACAGCAGAGGGCAGCAGAGCCGTCCCCACCTGCTCAGCCCAACTGGAAACTGGGGAACTGCTTCTGGGGAATGCTGGGAGTGAGTGGGCAAGAGAGAGGCCAGCAAAGACCGAGCTGGGAACTGACCTTTGTGCCTTGGGAGGGAGAAGTTCCAGGATCCCGGGCTTGGTGGCTTTGAAGGATGCAATTGTTGACGGGCAACCTTTAAATCCCCCAGTGTGTATTCATCCCAGTACAAAGATGTCTCTTTGGAACGAACTCGGTGGAGGGCAGGGACAGCGGCAGTTTAACTTGGACCCCATAATCCTGGTCAGGTCTTGGGATGAGAGGATAGGGTTTGTTTCCTCTGTGCCCTCCAGGCAAGGGGTGGCTGCTGCTCTTACTTCCTGTCTACCCTTGCAACCACGTGCCCATTTCCCCTCACCAGCTTTCCAGAGGTTTGCCGTCTGAAGGCGTGTCCCCTGCAGGCGGGTGGAAAGTTCAGGCGGGCGCCGCCCTCTGTCTGCTTGGTCAGATACTGGGCTTTGTGTGTGCTCAGAGCTCAGGCTCATTCATGAGGCAGGAGGGTAGGTGGCTGTGCACGCTGGGGAATCCAGACTTGTTTACCCCAGCAGCCCTCAGATTCTTGTGTAGGCTGCCTGCTCTCCTCCTGAGCTTTCTCTTCTCCTCTGCCCTGGCTGACTGCGTGAGTGGCAGTCGGAGCCCCAAGCGTCGGCAGCGTTGTTGAGTGCTGGTGTCGGAGCGGCATGCAGGTGCCCGTGGTCTGTCGCAGAGGAGAGACGACAGGCGAACCAGAAGGGGGTAGAAACCAGGCCCGCACCACGCTGTAGCTGCCCGCCAGGTGTCAGCCCAGCCCGGCCCTGCGTCATTCAAATGGATCACAGTTTGCTACTGAGAAGAGTGTTGGAGGTGCCTCTCTACACATCCGTCAAGCTGCTCAGCTTTTAACTCTGTCCCTCCTTCTGAAGCTCGGGGCTCCCCTTCTAAGTAACAGCACAGAATGTCTGTCCTCGTGGCACCCCCTGGACACCGCAGTTTTGACTCTGCAGTGGAAACATGTCCAACCACGGAGAATGGCCCAGCTGGACAGTTCAGTGTTATACAGCTCTTACAAATAAGGTTGTGTAACAGTTATTAGGGAAAGATGGGATACATTTTTTTCTTAAAAATGCAGGTTGTCAAACAGTGTGGTCTTATTTCGGTTAAAGTGTGTGTGTGTGTGTGTGTGTGTGCGCACACGCGTTTGTACAAATGGCTAGAAATATGTACCCAAAGAAAGTTAGCAAAAGTTATTGCTGGGTGATGGAATTAAGTTTTAAATTTTTTATTTTGTCTATCAGTGTCCCTCCCCCCCAACTGCCCATCACATTACTTCTTCCCAGAACACTCAGGTCTGAGTGAATAAAACCTCTTTAAACTCAAGGGTCTTCCTCCCTCATCTTTAGAAAATTGCACACCTGGACGGCCTCTCGCTGGCCTTCTAGAATTTTCCTAACAGAAATATTTCACATAAAGCCCATATAAAAACTTCCATATCTGGAATTTTCCACATTTTTCTGGCAAAACTGCTGTTGAAGACATTTTTCAAAGATCAGAAAAGTCCCCAAGTAACTCACAGTTCAGAAAAAGCATGTCTCTTGCAACAAACAAGTGGTTTCTTCCCTCAGGCAGGGAGAGGGTGTGCCCCCGGTACCCCAGCTATGGCTTCTGAGGAGCAGTAGCTTTCCTCACCTTAGAAGTCTGACGTAATGGTTCCCTTCCTCTTCCCTTCAGTTACTTAGCTTTTCCCTTTCTAATGACTTTCCTCTGTTTTATATTATCATTTTGCCACTGTAAGCTAAGTCAAACCCTTTTTGAAAGTAGGCAGGAACTAAAAAACTAGAATGCTTTCCCTCTTTTAGAGCATAAGTGCCCTGAGGACAAAGACTGGCTTTTCATGATTATATGATCCCCAGGCTCCAAAACAGGGTCTGGTAATAACAAATGGCCAGTAAATGTTGGATGGGTCAATGGATGAACGATGGATGGATGGATGGATGGATAGATGATGGATGGATGGATGGATGGATGGATGGATGGATGGACGGATGGACGGATGGATAGATAGGTAGATGGTAGATGGATGGATGGGTAGATGGATGGGTGGATGAGTAACCAAGGAGAACCAAGGTAGGAGGGACTGTTTCTACAGAGCCATCCATAGAGCCTATGTGGCATCTATAATTGGCTCCTGTCTGAGTCAGGAACCTGCTGTGTCCCAGGGCCCTCCGTGGTGCACGTGTTCCTCCCGCTCTGTCTGGTGATAGGCCAGTTCTCCTGGCAAGCGATGCCGAGACCTGTCCTGCCCGGGCTCGTGATACTCAGCCCTACTGGCTGGATCTCTACTCACCCTCCACATCCCTACTCTTCTCCCACTTACCAGTTTCAACTTTTACTTCTTTGTACCTTAAATGATACTTTTTTGAACTGATCCAAAAACAACATTCTTAAATAATTATTTTACCTAAAAAGACCCTGCAACACAGCTTCATGTTATAGCGCAAAAGAACATTTGTCAAGGGGCAGGAGCCATGGGCTCTCATTTTGGCCCTGCCAGAACACCCCATGGCCTGTCCGTCCAGCAGGGTTATTCACCCCTGCCCCTCCTTGCTCCCAGCATTGTTGCAAAGATCAACAGAAGGACGCCATTAGAGCGCCTTAAAAGATAAGATGTTAAATCTCTAGAGCACACACACACACAAAAGATTAGCTACTGTAAAAAAGTTGTCTTCCATGTATCTTGTTTCTGTTCCACAAGCTGCTCCTGGATGTGGTGAATTCAGATGTGGGAACCCCATCAAAGAGAGGGAGAGCTCTGGAGCAGCCCAGGGATGGGATGTCCGCTTGAAGGACAATTCTGTCTGCCACTCTCCCTCTCCCTGTCTGTGTCCTAAAGCGATGGCACGTGACCACGCCTGTGGTTTCTCCTCTTGCAGGAACAGCTGGAGAACTATGACTTCACCAAATTCCACTCGCTGAAGCCCAAGCTAATCGAGGCAGTGGACAACATGCTGAGCAGCAAGATCTCCTCCCTGATGAACCTCATCAGCCAGGAGGAGATAAGCACGCCCACACAGCTCGTGCAGGGCGGCGCCTTCGACGGCACCACCGAGGGCCCCTTCAACCAGGGCTATGGGGAAGGCGCCAAGGAGGGTGCCGGTGAGGAGGAGTGGGTCGTGGCCAAAGACAAGCCCGTCTACGATGAGCTCTTCTACACCCTGTCACCTGTCAACGGCAAGATATCAGGGGTCAACGCCAAGAAGGAGATGGTGACATCCAAGCTGCCCAATAGCGTCCTGGGCAAGATCTGGAAGCTGGCCGACTGTGACTGTGACGGCATGCTGGACGAAGAGGAGTTCGCGCTGGCCAAGCACCTCATCAAGATCAAGCTTGATGGCTATGAGCTGCCCAACAGCCTACCCCCCCACCTCGTGCCCCCCTCCCATAGGAAGTCTCTGCCAAAGGCCGACTGAGGGCCGGGCCGCTGTTAGGGCAGGCCACGGGCAATAGGGATCAGGGTAGGGGGTGCCTGGGCCTGAGGCCCATGCTGCCACTGACTCACTGACCTGGCCACAGCACTGCCCACTCTGTGCCTCAGTTTCCCCACCTGTAGAATGAGGAGGGCAGACATGGGACACTAGATGAGGTTCTTTCACCTCTAAAATTCCCTGAGTTTCTATTCAAATATTGGGAAGAGGGGGTGGATAAAGAGATTGACAGGTTGAGAAAAAGGAGAGATTGACCAAAGAGTCCTTGGAAGCCTGGAGAGACGTAGGCAGGGAGGTGGACTGGCTAGAATCCCACAACTGCAGGCAGTGAGCTCCCTTCCGGAGCCAGCGAGCCTGTGCTATGCTGGGCCACACAGCATCATGCATCTGCCTTGGCTCCTGTCTGTCCCTTCGAGGGTACCAGGAGGGAGCAAAGTGGATCTTAGTTATTTCGTTTCCTGCTGTATTGAGAGAGGAAAACAACAGAGCACAGAAGGTTTCCGTTCTCTCCAGGCCGGCTACCAGCGAGAAGACTGCTTCCCCCCGGTGTGTGCCTGTGTCTGCCCCCGTCCCCACTGCAGGCTCCAGCAGGGCAGCCAGCCAGGCCAGCAGAGAGCATCTGTGATTCCCAGCATCCCCCTGATTAACCCACCCAGAGCGCCCCGCACCCCGATCCTGCCCAGCAGAGTTGCATTTGGTTAGGAATTTGGAACTCAGAAACTTCATTAGCCCCTGGCAAGATTTCTAGTATTCAAGTCATGTCGAAGTCTGAAGGTTGGCTTTTCTTATTGGTCTGTCTGATAATCTGTAGCAAAAGCTGTTGATCATACTCAAACTCCAGTAAAGGAAAGAGGTGGTTCTCTGCAGTCCTCAGTGGGTGACATGTCCCCAAGGCTCCTTGGTCAACGGCAGGATTTAAATTGAAACCCATGTCTTGGTGCCCGCAGTGCACTGGGCCTGGAGGCATACCGGGAATGCCAGACAAACCCATCCCAGGCTGTCAGGTAGAAAAGGTCATTCTCTAGCTTTAGACACTATTTTTATTTAAAAAAACCAAAAACATGTTTATTATGTCCAGTTTTTCTTTCTTATAGGAAAAGCCTTTTTACAGAAACAGGACAGAATCTTTGGTATGAAGCCTTTTTTTCAAAAGGCTGTGAGGTTCATACCATACAGACCCATCACAAGGCAGGATTTGGTTCCTGAATGTTCTCTGTCTGAGTCTCAGTATAAAGCTCTCTGGCCCACTCGCTCAGGTGCCCGCCAGATGGAGGGGGAAACAGGTAATTTCACTGCCACCCTCCCTCCTCTGTGGGCTGCAGCTCAGGGACTCCGTTATTCTTCATGCAGTACAAAAGAGAGGCACAAAATGGTGATGGCTGCGTGGCCCCGAAGGGAAGGAAATCAGAACAGTCCCATCCGAGCTTTCCAAAAACCACATTTTTTCTTCTTTTTCTGATACCACCTATGAAATTAGGGTCAGAAATGCAGAATTAAAGTTCTTATTTTGAGGAAGGTTTTATCCCCAGAGGCCAGTCCTCACACGCCCTAGTTTACTTTCTAAATAATGTCACTTTAAGAGAAGTAAATTCATCATATGGTTTTTATCTTAATGAGCACTTTTAAATTAATTTTAAATTAGTCAGAAACATAGCAAAGAAAGGAGTATATTAGTACTGTAATATAAGCAGATGGCTTGGTGAATGCATGAGGACTGTCCCATGTACCCCCAAGGGAGTCCACCAAAGGGCAAAGCAGAGCAAAGAAGAGAGAATTCATTGGCCCAAAGGTTTTAGGGATGCCAGGGTGTGCTGATTCTCCATCCAGAATCATCCTGCTCCTTTAATTCTTCTCAGTCGTCCTGTATAAAGGTACACACACACCCCCACGTGATACCTGTCAATAGGCAGATAGGGCCAAGTTTTGTCTATGCAGAGACATCTAGGAAAGTTATAGCATAATGAGGTTTCTGCTTTCTACAAGGAAGGAAACTTCTCGCTGCACTGTGATTGCTACCCCATGCCGTCCGGTGGCTGAACTTCTGGTAGCCACCTCCCTTCCCTGCTGAGAAAGAGAAAAAGAAGAAAGGAAGCCCCATGCTCATTTTTCTTCACATCTTTTCTTACAACATGGGGTCATTCGTCATGAAAAGTTGATTAAGAACTTTGAAAAGAAAAGCCCCAGAAAACCTTGGGGATGACTGTCAAGGATGAGGGCCCCTATGTTCCCAGGACCCGCACAAGTTCCTTGAGTCTGTGTGCAGAATGCCCCTTACCTGCCTCCCCCTGCGGCAGGGCTGGGGGACAGCACAGCCTCTAGAATTCTACTCGCTCTGCCTGACCGCAGCGCCCTCCCACATCACGCCGATTTTCAAAGTATCCCCTCCACAGAGTGTTTGCAGCTGGGCGGGAGAGTGGAGGTAGGTAAACTCCAGACTCCATGCTCTCCACGGTTCCACGGGAGAAGATTGAAGAATCTTGAAATTATCTTCCACAGAGCCCCTGGTTTCACGTAACAACCTCCACAGCCTTGAGTTTAGGGGGGAAGACGGTCTTAGCCTCCTCCTCCCAAAGTCGGCTTGCAAGCTGGAAGCCTGCTGATGAGGCCCTCCTGCAGCGATCTGTAAAGAAACATTGCACCAAGATCCCTCAAAACCCTCTGGTTTCCGTGGCGACATGTGGACATCCAGCCTTCTGAAGCCCAGCATCGTACATGGACTCCTTCCTCACCCGTACCCTGGGATGGCCCAGGGGTCCCCCTGCGATGGGGAGGCCATTCACTCAGCTGACTTCTGCCTTTCTGGGGCTGGACTGGGTTCTCCTAGGAGCACTTGTCATGATGCTTCTATAGCGTCTTTCCATTTGGAGCTGCACGATGGTGGGGACTGGGTGTCCAGGTGGGTCAACTGTGTGGAGGAGCCAGTGCCTCCTGCCCTCCTCTCAACAGCACCCCCCCATTACCAGCCCACAGGGGAAGCCTCCACAAAGCCCTGACCCCACTGCCCCTGACCACAGCCCTTTGCTGTGCCCCGCTGGGTCTCCCCAGGAACCGCCTGCCCACTGGGAATGTCTTACACTGCAGGCCATTGCCCAGCGGGGAGCGTAGCCACCAGTTGCGACCCGACACCCACACTGGGACCTCCCCATTTTACACCATTACACTCCTTCATTACGCCCAGAGCAGTACCCCAGGCAATTTGCCTTGAAGAGAAGGAAAGCGGTTAACAGCGCCATTTATTTCCTCCATGGAATGCAACAGAGAAATAACGTTCGTAAGGCAGATAACCACTGAGTTTATTCAGGTAAACATGGTCCTAATTTAAGAGTGTATTAAGTTACATGTCCATTAGCCAATGCAGTTAATACACAATGCTTCTATTTTTTTTGTAATCATGATTAGAAGTGTCAAACAAAAAAAAAGACACAATCTATTGATCAATAAACTTCTGAAAAGTTTACTACCTTTCTTCTATTTGTTCTGGTTTTCCAGTGACCCAGTTGTCCCAGGAGTAAAGCAGGGTTGGGGGGTGGGGTTGCTGTGTGGCTTAATCATTAAGCACCTGCCTTCATGATCTCAGGGTCCTGGGTTCGAGCCAAAAAGGGGGGGGGGCGCCTGGGTGGCTCAGTTGGTTGGGCGACTGCTTTCGGCTCGGGTCATGATCCCGGAGACCTGGGATCGAGTTCCGCATTGGGGTCCCTGCTCGGCAGGGAGCCTGCTTCTCCCTCTTTCACTCCCCCTGCTTGTGTTCCCTCTCTGGCTGTGTTTCTCTCTGTCAAATAAATAAAATCTTTAGAAAAAAAAAAGAAAAAAGTAAAGCAGAGATCTAACGGAAATGAGGCAGAGGAGTTAAGGGGGAGGGTGTGCCCCTTCTGTACACCATCCCTGTGACTCCCAACTCTTCCCATGTCCTCTAGGCTGGGAGACTCCCAAAGCGAGGCTTCTTGGGCTGGAAAGCAGCTCCATCTGCTGGGGGTAGAGGCCAGGTCTGGGAGCAGACTCCAGGTAAGGATGACTAGAGACCAGGGTGGAAGGAATCATGGAGGAGGGCTGAGAAGGGCATCACTGAGCACATTCAAGGGAGTTGGATGCCTGCCCCCCATCCTCTCCAGCTGGGAGGCAAGCTCCTGAGCCTGAAGGTGCAGGTGTGGTAGGGTTCGCACCCCCTGGCAGCTGCACTAGTCCTGCCTCTTGTCACACCCCCTATGGCAGACCTCGGTTTTTCCCACTGTCGCTCATCTACCCTTGTGGTGAGTCAGACCCAGAATTTCCTTTGCAAAGCACTCCCTACTTCCCCACCCTCCGTCTGAGCCAGAAGGTTTGGATGAGACCGGTACCTCTCCAGGGTGGGTCCTGATTGGCTCAGCCAATGAGAGTATTTCATCCCCCCTCCCCCACCCCATCACAAAAATTGGTTCGGGAATGGACATCGGGCTCAATTCAAGCCTATGAGAGCCAGGCTCCTTAGACTTCTCTTCCAACTCTTGAGAGAGATGTTCTATCTTCTTTGAACCATGCAGTGTAGAGAAGTGAGCCCATTGGCACAGCAATACCAATGGCATTGGGAGGAGTGCCCAGAGTTCCTGGGGGCAGAGGACTGAAGTGAGGCTAGCAGCAACCACCTTCTGGAGCATGAAGGTAAAGGAAGCATCGAGAAAGGCAGAGGGAGCCCAGGCCTGTGGAGGCATCATTTGAACTGCTGGATCAAACCTCACCTAAAGTCCTCCTCCTGCCAGACATCTCAGTCCTCTGGGACTTTTATATTGTTTAAATCTTTTTTATATTGTTTAAATCTGTTTGACTTGAGATCTTAGTTACTTGCCACACAGATAATCCAAAACTGGGTACTAATAAGGGATTCTCATCTCAGCAGGGGCTGCAATCAGTGGCAGCAAAAGCGGAGCCAGGCCTCACTACTTGTGCAGTGGCTTAGCGGTATCTGAGCTGAGGAGGAAGAGCAGGTCCCCAGCCCCACTCAACAACCTAATACAACAAGCTCTATTGAGGTCTGTGTGCAAAACATCACGCAGCTCCAGCCTGCCCTCTGGTGGTCACATCGTACAAGAGGCCCTGGGCCAAGGCTCTCAATAGGAGAAACAAGCTGGGAGGGAGCGAGAGGGTGGGTGGCAGGGAACCTGCTAGAAGGAGCAGGATTTTAACTGGGGCGGATGGGATAGGAAAATGTGGGCAGTGAGGAACAGAAGGGATGTTCTAAGCTGAAAGAACAGCTGAAGCCCCATCGTGGGCAGGAAAGCTCTGGTCCTGTTGTGGCAATGGGGAGTCTATAGGCATGAGCAGAGCTGTGCTCTGGGAAGCAAACTGGGGGCCTGTGCCTAGGCTGGTGTGCAGACAACATGTTGAGTCAGGGAGCAGTGATGGGGCCGTGCGGGACAGTGCAAATAGGGTGGGAGGTAGAAAATGGGGTTCCGGGGAGCATGGAACAGCAGCCACTGAGGACTGAGTGGATCTGAGGCTGTGAGCGAGGAAGCAGCCCAGGACTCCAGCATTGGGAAGCCAGGGTCAGGGCAACAGGCGAGGAAGCTCCTCTCAGACTGGGAGCATCGTGCCCACCTCTCCCAGCCATGGGCCCAGGGTTCCACAGTGCTTTGTCCTGCCCCACTCCGGAGGGCAGGCTGTGGCCGCTGTTCCTCTCGCCAGCCGTGGCCGCCGGGAGTGCGGCATCTCCTCCCAGAGTCTCTGGGGCTGCCGGATGGACCCGCAGGCACCCCCGCAGACAGCGACCATGACCCCAAGGTTACAGACCATTCTGTGAAGCCACCCAAATTAGAACTCTCTGGCCTGCAGTTCGATGGCTCAGGGAGGGAGGGACAGGTGCCTGCAGGCTCCCTCCACAGCCCCTGCCCTGAGCCCCTGCCCCCGAAACCCAGACAAAACCCCCAAAAGTGAACACTGTGTCCTGGCTTTGCAGGAGACAGTCATCCCCACGGCCTTTGCACCTCCAGGTTACCCCCGCCCAGGGAGAGCCCCCTTCAGAAAGTGGTCCCTGGGCACGAGGGAGCACCCACTGCTGGGCCCTGAGCCAAGTCAGGGCTTGGATTGCTGAGCCTGGAGTCCAAGGACCCCCCTCTTTCCATGGATGAGAGTACCAGAGTGCTTCATCCCACCCCCACCCCTGTGGGTGCTCAGAGGCCCTGCATGGGGTGCCAACGGGCAGTCCCAGACTGGGAAGTGGGCTCTGCCATGTGAGTGCCATTTACCTGGACAGCAGCAGCCCCATGGTGCTCCCACCCAGAGCCGGCTCGAGGTGCTCCCACGGGCCTCTGGGACTTGACAGCCAGGACCCCCACCTGACACTGGGAACATCCGAGGTGGGGGGAGGGAATGGAGGAAGGAGGAGATCCCAGGGCCACAGGCTGGAGCATTCCCCAGCCACCCCCTCCCCCAGTCTGGGCCACGCCCTTTGGCAGGTGGGAGGACAATGCCCGCTGTGTGCCGTCACTCCTGCCCCGTGGCTCAAGAGGAGGGCCATGGTATGGCCCTGGCTCCAGCCCTGACCTCCCCTGTGGTTCCCTCCGTCCCCGCATAGCCCCTGCTCTCTGCCATTTCCAGCCTTCCAGTAGGCTCGCCTTCAGGCACAGACATCACTAAGGTGAGTGATTTCATTTTCCTCCTGCCTGCCCCCCCTTTTTTTTAAGATTGTATTTATTTGACAAAGACACAGTGAGAGAGGGAACACAAGTGGGAGGAGTAAAAGAGGGAGAAGCAGGCTTCCCGCTGAGTAGGGAGCCCGATGCGGGGCTCAATCCCAGGACCCCGGAATCATGACCTGAGCCGAAGGCAGACACTTAACGATTGAGCCACCCAGGCATCCCATCTGCCTGCCCTTTTCATCCTGAGGAACAGTCACCAGTCCCAGTGCCCCAGGGAATCTGGGAAGTGGGGTGGGGCAAAGGGTTCTGAGGCATTCAGTGCAGGCACCAGCCGGGAGCTCTAGAACCTTACCTGCTGGGCCCTAAGCCACAAACGCCCGCTTCAAACGTGGGGACCATTCACACGCTTCCCCAACCTCCATGCCCCTCAACATCTCCAGCTTAGAGAAATATCCAGTGGCCTCTCGCCCCTAAAGGGCTGCAGGCCTGCTGGCTGGTTGACCCCACAGTCCCCAGCAGCTCCTTGGGTCCCCTGGACACTGCAGCAGGAGGCCAGCCCCGGAGGTGCTCCCCCAGTCCTGTCCCACCATGGACTCTGCCTACGAGACAAGCCACATTCGCAAGCTGCAGGCACAGCACAAGCGGATGCAGGAGAAGACTTTCACCAACTGGATCAACAACATCTTCCAGCACGGCCGCGTGAGTTTAGCAGGGCATGCCCCATAGTTCGCCTCTACTGTCCCCCTTGCTCCCTGGCCAGTGGATTCTGGGGGCCAGCCATGAGGTCATCTGGCTGAGACTTCGCCCAGACCCCAGTCCAGCTGAAGCCACTTCTAATGATCGCAAAGCCCAGCTGAGGCCAAGGAAGCTGCTCTGGGCTACACCTCCCAGGGGCTGGGATAGGCCAGACAGGTGGGGAGGGGCTGACCCTGTGCGTTTTCCCCGCCCCTCCCAGGTGGGCATCAAAATTCGAAACCTGTACACGGAGCTGGCTGATGGCACCCACCTACTTCGGCTGCTGGAGCTCATTTCAGGGGAGGCCCTACCACCCCCCAGCCGGGGCCGCATGCGGGCGCACTTCCTGGAGAACAGCAGCCGCGCACTGGCTTTCCTCAAGGCCAAGGTGGGCGGCCAGGGAGACAACTTCTGGGCAAGGTGCTGGGGCGGGCTGCAGGGATCGGCTGGGCTCCTAGGTCATGTTTCCTGGCCTGGCCAGGGCAGAGCCAAGGATCTAGAGCCCAAATCTAGGCATAGCCGCTGGGATACGGAGGTCCAGGAAGTCAGGCTCTTCCTTGAACAGTACTCCCACCTTGGAGGGCACCAGATGGGCTGGAACAGGACAGCCGCCATCCCTGTGGGCGGGCCTGAAATGCTCTGCTGCCTGCATTCTAAGCTGAAAGATTCCCGATGCTCTTAACTTTCTCCTTTCCTAAATAAGGAAATCATTTACCAGCCAAGACCCATGGTGCGTGAGCCAACAGAGCCTGGATGCGGGGCTTAGAGAGGCAGGCTGAGAGGAGGACACAGGGGCAGAGCCCTGGATACTGAGCCAGGTGGCAGAGGCAAGAGGTTCTGGAGAAGCTGGATCAGTTAGCTGGCAGGGACTGCAGCAAGCAGGGGGGAGCCACGGTCTCCTGAAAGAAAGAGACTGGCCAAAGAAATAGTCATTAAAAGGAGACAAAACTCCGTGGCCACGGAATGACCCTCATGGCCAGCGTCTGGGGGCTAGGCAGGAGTCGTTTATATTGGGAGCCAGGATTGGGGAAGCCCATGAGGCTTCTGGCCTCAGGTCCGGAACCCATGAGGTGGCTGTTCCTATAGCCTGCAAAATCTCTGAGCTGGAACTGGCTGGGCTGAACTTGAGTGTGTGTGCCTGTCACTTACATCCAGGGTTGGAGGTCACAGCCCCCTGGGAGCCTGGCATGCCTCAGAGAGGCCAGGGCAGTTACAAGCCAAAGCTAGGGATGGGGGCACTGCTGTCCCCAAGCGCAGGGAGGAGGAGAAAGCTGACAGCCACAGATTGCCAGGCCCTTTTTCATCCCAGGGACCACAGCCTGTGAGCCAGCCACCTTCCCTCTGGTACTTGGGGAGAGGGGGCGCCCCGTGACCCTTGAGACGCTCTGCAGCTCCCCTCGAGCACAGCATGTCACTGATACGTAGTCTATGCAGGTGAGAGCCTTGTCTCCACTCTACCTACTGTCGCCCCAGTACAGGGTTAATGAGCAGCAGAACGTGGGATGCACTCGCTTCTGACCATTACATTTGCTGCGCACTCCATGCCAGGCTCTGGGGGCCGTAGTCAGGAAAGCCCACACCTGGCTGCAAGGGGCCCACGGTTTCAGGAAAGACATTTGATTTGCACCAAGATCAGTGGGTACTGGTAGATGTTTAACAACCAGCTCTCGGTAAACAAACAAACAAACAAACAACCAGCTCTCTACCCAGGGGGAATAAAAACCCTTGTTTTTATTGGGTTGGCTGAAGCCAGCTTCCCCCTAGGTCTTACAAAGAGTCTCCCGTCTTCTTTCTCCATTCAGAGCATACGTATCCATTACCCACTCTTTGCCAGCCATTCTACTAGGGAGGCATCAGAGAACAAAACCAAGATCCCCACCCAAGCACGGTCAGGGAGTCCAGCATATGTGTTTGAGGAGGAGGAATAGTCCCTGGGTTTCTATGTGAAATAAGGTGGCTACTGAAAACACCATTTAAAAAGAGATATTTTGGTAAAGACTTAGAGGAAGAGAGGGAAGTAGCCATGCGCATATTGGGGACAATATTTTCAGACAGCAGGGACAGCCTGTCCAAAGGTCCCAAGGCCGGTGCCTAAAATCCCAAGGAGCAGCCAGAATCTCACAGGACATGGAGTGCCGTGATCCAGGAGAGGAAGACAGAGCCAGAGGGTGAAGGGGCCAAGGTTCTGTGTGGCTTGGATGTTTATTTGGTTCCTTTCTCCCATCATTCATTCCTCCTCCCTGTCAGTGTGGACGAGATCTAGGGCAGCAGGTCTGTTGTACAGGAAAGCCACCTGAGGCCTTTGTCCAGATGCAGGCCCTGGGCCCTGGACCAAGGGCGTCTGATTGGGCAGAGCCCGGGAATCTGCCTTGTTCCCAGGAGATGGCCTGCTAATGAAGAGGTCTGAGACTGACGTGGGAGCCAAGGACCCAAGCACTCCCATACCCCCTGCGAGGCAGAGGCAGAGAGTTGCTGTCTCTTGAGCCCATATATTGACTATCATGACCCCTCATTTCCAAACCCCATGGTGGAACTGCTGATCTTGGCCCCCATTTACCTGTAGCCCACATACAGGGACCCCCTACACCCTGGTGGTCCAGCCCATTTCACCAGGCTGGGGTTTTGTCTGGGAGCACTTGGGTCCAAATTGGCAAACACTTAGAAAGTTTTCACCTGCCTGGCATTGTGCCCTGCCCGTGCCTCCCTTGGGGACCTCCTGGGACAGGATGGATTCCAGGACTCTCCCATCTGGCAGCAGGCCCCCCAGACTTTTGGGTACTCTGAGTCTTTTCTTGTACACGGGCTTCACAATTGAGGCTAGCCAACTGTGCCCACAGGTGTCAATACCCCTCATTGGGCCAGAGAACATTGTGGATGGAGATGAGACACTCATCCTGGGACTCATCTGGGTCATCATTCTGCGTTTCCAGATCTCCCACATCTCCCTGGATGGGGTATGTATGTTCCAGCCCTCAACTGCCCAGCCCAGCCCAGCCCAGACCTGGCCTCACCTCTGGCCCCTGGGGACAGGGCAGTTCCTCCTATCAGGATCCCCATAACAGACCCTGGCATCCTCACAATGAATACACACTCTTCAACCGTAGGCAAAGAATTGAGAATGTCAGAGAGATTATAATATGCTAAAATGACAACTGGATTCACAAACTTCAATCCTGATCTGGGACAAGCCATTTGCAAGTGAGCAGTTCAGGAGACTGCCCAGTGCCTGCCCTTCACCCTGACTGGTTGTTCCCTACTTGGCATGGAAGCCCTCTATCTTCTACAGGGAGTCCCAGTCCCAGAAGTTCCCAAATCGCCAGTATCCTGAACATCAAACCCCAACGAGATGGTCCTCCATCCTCCTCTTGTTCTGCCTCTTATTTTGCCACAACCGAGTTGGAAAGAGTAAAAACATAAAAGTCCTTATATTTATCAATTTTCATAGTTGGGTGGTTTCCAAAACCCCGCCTAAAACTTAATTCCAGTAGGTTATAAAAGCCAACCCAGAGAATGAGACCCTAATGAAAAGAAGCCCATAGATTTGGCTCAAATTCAGGAGGACCCTTGAAACCCATCACGTGACTGCGAGCCCCAGGACAGCAGGAGCCCCGGCTGGATGTGTCCCAAGTCACGTACCTGTGCGGTGAATGATTGGATGGGTGAATTTCTAACTGGCCTCAAGCCCAGTTAGAGCTGGGGAGGAAGAAATAGAGGGACATTTGGGGACTGAGGGTGAGGGAGGGAGTGGGTAGGAGTCCCACTGAGGGCAGGACAGGGACTGGGAATGGAGGCTGGAGGAGGAGGAGTAGACAGGAAGGAGTAGGGAGAGAAGCACAGAGGGGAAGGGAGATAGGAGGGCAGGGGTGCGGCGGTGGAACCAAGAGCAACAAAGTAAAAACTCTCAGTAAGAGAAACATCGAGGGTGGGAGGGGATTGAAACCCAATGAAGATGTCCTTGCCCCGCCTGAGGAAGCCAGACAGTCTCTGCCCTCAGCAGCCCTGCGAGGCATAGAGGTGGTGGATGAGGGCACTCGTCCGTCAGAGGCGGGCTGTCAGCCCTTCCTGGTCACGCAAGCCTACTGGGGGAGGAGTGCCGGGCAGCCTCCTCTTGGCCCCTCTGCACCTCCTTGTGTCATCCCTAGAATGTGTGTCCCCCTTGTGGGGCCGCGGGAGGTTGGAGAGCCACAGCCCTGCGCCTGGCTGGCAGACAGCCCACGGGGACCAGGAGCTAGTCTACCAAATCCCAGCCTCAGCTCTGTGGGGCCCTGTGTTAGTCCAATGCCCAGCCCGTGAGAAGGGCTGGAGAAAGGCAGCTCCTGCCGTTGTCAGCAGTGGTGACTCAAAGCCAGCTGCTCCACGTGACCCCTTTCAGGCGCCCCACTTCTTTTAGAAAGACCATCTTTCTCCCTTGGGTGCCTGGGTGGCTCAGTGGGTTAAAGCCTCTGCCTTCGCTCAGGTCATGGTCTCAGAGTCCTGGGATCGAGGCCCGCATGGGGCTCTCTGCTCGGCAGGGAGCCTGCTTCCTCCTCTCTCTCTGCCTGCCTCTCTGCCTACTTGTGATCTCTCTCTGTCAAATAAATAAATAAATAAAATCTTTAAAAAAAAAAAAAAGAAAGAAAAAGGAAGACCATCTTTCTCCCTCAGGCCCAGTCCCTGCCCACCACAAATTTAATCAGTAAAATCAGGTGCTCTGAAGAGAGATCGATCTGCACCAGCCTCTGGGTCGGGGGTAAAAGGATCACAAGCAGGCCCTGCGTGGTGACCTGCCATTCCCCACCGCCAGGAGGAGTTTGGGGCTAGCGCAGCGCTGCTGTCCGCCAAGGAAGCTCTGCTGGTCTGGTGCCAGAGGAAGACGGCCTGCTATGCCAATGTCAACATCACCGACTTCTCCCGAAGCTGGAGGGATGGGCTCGGCTTTGGTGCCCTCATCCACGCACACAGGTACATGCAAGGGAGAGTGGGTCCGGCGCCCTCCCAGCCCTTCAGCCTCCCTCCCGGAGGCCTCCGCCACCAAACTGAACACTCAGAATGGGCTTGGGTCCTGAACCTGCCCATTCCCCAAATCCCTCTGTCCCCTGAACCCTGGGCACGGGCATAGAGCAGGCTGATAGCCGAGCCCTCCCCCCTTCTCTGGGAAGTCCCATAGGATTGGCTCGGTTTGCCGTGACGCCTGCCTTTCTCCACTTTCTGTGCCCCTGACTCTAGTCTCAGTCCTCTTCCCAGCAAGCAGCCACCCTTTCGGAGCTCCCCTGATGGCAATTAACACATATCCCCCATCTGAGCCTCATTCCTTCATTAGCAGCTCAGATTACCCGCAGGGGAAACTAACTCCTGGTAAGGCATGGACAGCCAACAGGAGCTGGTTGGCCTTTTTTAACAAGTCGCTTAGATCCAAACAGCAAGTGACTCTGGTAAGGAGCTGTGCCTGTTCTCTGTCCAGGCCAGACCTGCTTGACTATTGCTCCCTACGTCCCGAGCGCCCACTGCACAACCTTGACCTGGCTTTCCGCTTGGCTGAGCAGGAGCTGGGCATTGCTCAGCTGCTGGACCCCGAGGACGTGGCAGCCCTCCAGCCTGATGAGCGCTCCATCATGACCTATGTCTCTCTCTACTACCACCACTTCTCCCGTCTGCACCAGGAGCAGACTGTCCAGAGGAGGCTTGCTAAGGTTGGTGACAAAATGAAGGTGGCATCAAGGAGGGGTGGGGTGAGCATGGGCTCTGGAGTCAGACACACCCGGGTTTGAAGCTTGCCTCTGCCACTTGCTCGCTGTGTGGCCTTGACCATGTCCCCTAACGTTTCTGTGCTTCCTCTGCCAAATGGCGACAATAATGCCTGGGGTAGAGAAGGCTGCCCTGAGTTTTCGAGAGTGTTGGGCACAGTGTCCAGCACAGGGCCTGGCGTGCAGGGAAAGCCAGGTGAGCTCCATCACCTCCAGTCCTTCCCCTCCCCCCGCTCTTAGGCTATTCAGCTCCTAATGGGCTTGAAAGGCTCAGAGAGCCAGACTCTGGAAGGACAGGCACAGAAGCAGCTCTGCTGGGCTCAGTCCCTGTTTGGGGGGCTCTCTTCCTCTCTGGGCACAGTGGCAGGTGCAGAGGCCTGGGAAGGCTGTTCTCAGGGTTGACGTCTCAGTTGGGCATGGGGGAGATGATGGAGGCCAAGGGCTCTGAGCTGCTTTAGGGATGTGGGGGCCTCGGGAAAGAGGAAGATGGCTCAGAAAAAGAATGTTACCTCCGGACATGAGACCAAATAAGGCAAAATAAGATGGAGGAAAGCAGGATGGATGTCCCCAAACTCCTGGGTCTAAGTGTGTAATGCAAGAAGATCCTCTCTGGGGGCTAGGAGGACCCCCACTTTCGCGCAACCTCAGCTGGGGAAAGGAGCTACCACCCACTCTGGGAACCCTGGCGGTCACCCAGCAGCCAAAAGGGGAGTGCACCCAGGTGCTGCCCTGTACCCTTCCCTTGCCTCCTCCAGATCCTGCTTCAGCTCCAGGAGACGGAGGAGCTGCAGACCCAGTACAAGCAGCTGATGAGCGACCTGCTGGGCTGGATTGCAGAGAAGCAGGTGCAGCTGGAGGCGCGCGATTTCCCAAACTCCCTGCCCGCCATGCGCAAGCTCCTGGTGGCCTTTGCCTTCTTCCGCACCCAGGAGAAGCCGCCGCGGCTGCAGCAGCGAGGGGCCACAGAGGCCCTGCTCTTCCGGCTGCAGACCACGCTTCGGGCCCAGAACCGCAAGCCCTTCCTGCCTCATGAGGGCCTGGGCCCTACAGAGCTGTCCCAGCGCTGGGCAGGCCTGGAGCGGGCAGAGGCTTCCCGGAGCCAGGCCCTGCTGCAGAGAATCCTACAGCTAGAGCGGTTAGAAACCCTGGTCCGGCGCTTCCAGCACAAGGCTGCCCTCAGGGAGAGCTTTCTGATGGACACAGAGTACATGCTGGACCGGGCCGCAGCCACAGCCCCACCAGCCAGCCTGGCCACAGTGGAGGCAGCTGCCCAGAGGCTGGGCATGCTGGAGGCCAGCATCTTGCCCCAAGAAGGGCGCTTCCAGGCACTGGCTGAGATTGCAGACATCCTCCAGCAGGAGCAGCACCCTGGCTGGGCAGATGTGGCCTGCAGGTGAGCTGGGGCATGGAAACCATCCTCAAAACAGGCTAAGGCCTTCCTATCATACCCTGATCTTTACGTGTGCCCATTCCTGGTCATAGAGGTGTGAAATACAGGTGCAAGGGGCTCCCTTGAAAGGATCACATTCCCACCGATGCCTGAAGTTCCAGTATTTCTAACTGACCCCTTTTGGCAAAGAACCACCCCTTCTACATACTTCTTATTAGTTCACTCACTAAAACATTTACTGAGCATCTACTATTCTGAGCGCTGTGCTAGGTGCTAGGGATTTAGTAGTGAAGAGGACAAACAATAATCTCTCCCTTCCCAGAGCTTATACACGACTAAGGGAAAAAACACAAAATACGTAAATAGTATGTGAGATTGTGATAAAAAATAATAATAAAGCATAGGGGATTACGAGGTACCAACAGAGGGAAAGGGCGTTAGATTGGGCGGTCAGAGGTTCATTTTAGAGCAGAGACCAGAAAGGAGTGAGGAGGACAGCCATGCAGATGGGACAAACTCTTCCCAGGCAGAGGGGGTGGCTGGTGCCGTGCCTGTGGAAAATAGCACGGAGGCCGGTGTTGACAAAAGGGACCAGCAGTAGCTGGGGTCGGGCTAGGACAGGGCCAGAGGGTGGAGGCCGACAGCGTGCTGGGCTCTGTAAGGCACAGTAAAGACAGGATTTACGCAAAGGCAGATGGGACTGAGTCGTGGGAGGGCTTGAGCTGAGGAGTGGCAGTCTAGCTCCTCTTCTGCAATGATCACTCTGGAGGCCACATCGGGGACAGATGGAAGGGGCAGAAGCAGAGAGACCACGTAGGAGGCTATGCAATAATCTAGGGCAGAGGGAAGTAACGGAGGCGATTAGAAATGGTGGGATTCCGGGTATATTTTGAGCCCACAAGGATTTGCAGACAGATCAGACACGGGGCGTGAGAAAGTGAGCTCTCCTGGTTTTAGCACAGGCAACTTAGAAGGCTGGAGTTGCTATCTATCATCTGAGATGGGACTGGAAGAAAGGCTTGGGGACCCTGAAGACCTGAACCTCACAGAGCTGCCTGGCTTCTCTGTGTCTAAGAAGCAAGAACGAGATGCCCCAACTACCCCAGGTTAGGATGTTCCAAGCCCCCAGCCACCAGGCTCAGGCTCCTCCCTGACCACCAAGTCCTGCACCAGCTGTAAAACCCAAGGTGGCTTCCCCACCACAGCCCAATTAAGACCACCCTTATTCTCATGTCCTCCAGGCAACTGGAGATCACTGGGCGCTGGGAGCGACTCCTTGAGCGTCTCCGAGGGCAGAAGAAGCAGGCGGCGGACCTGCAGGCTGTGCTGAGCTTGCTGCAGGAGGTGGAGAGTGCCTCTAACCAGCTCAAGGAGCTCCAGGTGGGCCCTGCATCAGCAGACGCCCCCTCCCCCCATGTAATAGCACGGGTGCTAGTGGGGACCCAGCACTATGGGGCCCCAACAATCACTTGTCCGCCCCTGGCCAGGTGCTGGCCAGCTCCACAGCCTGTGGGCAGCAGCTGGCAGAGACCGTGGAGCTGCTGCAGAAGCATGACCTGCTGGAGGCCCAGGTCTCAGCCCACGGAGCCCATGTGCGCCATCTTGCCCTCCAGACCTCAGAGCTGGACTCCTCCCTGGGCACCGGGGTGGAGGTGCTGCAGGCCGAGGCCCAGGCACTGGCCCAGCTCCACTGGAGCCTGGTGTCTCTTGTTAAGACCCGGTAAGAGCTCATCCCATTCTTCTGCCTTCTCCATTGTATAACCCAGTTACCTCTGCCCGGGTTAAAAATACTACTGACCTGGCAACTTCCTCCACATTGACCCTCAACCCCTAGTCTTCTGGGTCCTCTGTTGGTCATCCAGAATAAGAAAACTCTTGTCTCAGGGGAAATGTCTGAGCCTGGTGGGGAGCCCACTCCCCAATCCCTTGGGGACCCCTTTGCCATCCCTCAGGCGGGCCTTGCTGGAGCACAGCCTGCAGCAGGCCAAGTTCCTGCACCACTGTGAGGAGGAGGAAGCCTGGTTGCAAGAGCGCAGGCAGCTGGTGGAGGATGAGGCCCTGGGCCCGGACCTCAGCCAGATCAGAGCGGCCCTGCGGAAACACGGGGTATGTACCAGCGGCCGCCCTGCCAGTCCCCACCGTGCTCTTGCTGCCACCCTTTTTTCCCTTCACCCAGCTCCCCACTCTGCCCCCGCCAGGCCCTGGAAGCCGAGCTGCGCCACCACCAGGCCGTGTGCGCTGATCTGGTGCGGAGAGGATGCGACCTGGGTGCCCGCGGGCCTCCTACGCGGCCGGATCCCCGCCAGAGGGCCGAGGCGCTGCAGGGTACGTGGCAGCGGCTCCGGGCCCAGGCGGCCAGGCGTGGGGCGCAGCTGCAGGCGGCTCTACTCGTCCAGCAGGTAGCGTGGTCGGCGGGCGGCCCAGCGAGCGTGCGTGCGGGCGGGAGCCGGTGCTCAGCCTGCCCTCCTCCCGGCAGTACTTGGCCGATGCCGCAGAAGCGACCTCTTGGCTGCGGGAGCAGCAGTTGGCGCTGGAGAGTGCTCCCTGCGCGCAGGACCCCTCGGCTGCTGAGGCCCTGCTGCTGCGCCACCGGAGGCTGGAGCACGCGGTGGAGGCCTTTGGGGCCGAGCTGCGGCAGCTGGATGAGCAGGCGCGGGCGGCCGCAGCCCAGGTGTCGCTCATGGTGCGTTCTGGGCTGGGCGGGGCCCCAGAACTACAGGCCTCCGGCTCCAAATTCACGCGTGATCTCAGCACGACTCCTCTTCCTGTGACCACACCTTGATCTCAGCGTGGCCTGTTTCCCGTGACCACACAGAAGGGGGAGATGGGAGGGCTTCTGTGTCCTCGATGGACAGGGGAATCCTGGCCTTCCCCTGCGCTGGGTGGAGTGGTCCCAGCCCTCCCCGGCAACATCCTGCCTCCTGCCCAGCCCAGTGCGTGGCATCCCATCTGCCCAGGCTTAGGAAGATCATCCAGTAGAGTTTGGCCTTGCTCATTTCGCCTGCCAGTTTCCAGGCATTAACGAGATTCCTGCTAGAATGCCCTCCTTCCCTTTTACCAGCCCAGGGCTGACCCCTGGCCCCACCCTGCCCGGCCTTCTGTGCTTAGGGGAGCCCCAGTGGACGTGCTGCCCTTTGTCCCGTCGGCACAGGTGGTGTCTGCCCTGAGCTCTCCAAAGAAAGACCCGAAGCACCTGGGGACCTGGAGTGGGGTCTCCCGCCACTCCAGCTCCTCGGACACCCAGAAGATGGCCCTCTCGGCTGAGCCTGACGCTGACTTTGCCTCTAACACCGTACTCCACACACAGGACTGCCTGCGCCTGGACTATGAGGGCCTGCAGGCCCTGGCAAAGGTAACGCTCTTGGTCAAGATGATCATGGAGCGCCTACTCGGTACCCCTGACCTGGGAGCCCAGGGAAGGAGCCCTTACTGCGCATGCGCACTGGCTGCAGGCTGCTTCCATGCAGGCAGAGGTGATAAGTCAGTAGACGTCTGTGGGTGCGGTGGGAGCCCAAGTCAGGCTGGGAGTCGGGGCGGGGACATCTCCGAGGGAAGGACACTTTGGCTGAGGTTGGAGCAAGGAGGGGCTCAGAGCAGGTAAAGCCAGGGTAGGGGGCAGGGGAGACGGGACACCATGTTCTGGGCGTGGTCTAAGCCAAGGCAGGAAGGAGGCCCTGGAGAGTAAAGGCCCGAGTGCGTGGAGCCCGGGACTGAAGTCAGGAGTGGTAGGCAGCCGGAGGAGGGCCTGAAGGGGAGGTGGCCTGTGCTAGGCAGAACCAGGTCCCCCAAATTATGGCCCTACCTGAGAGCCAAGGGCTGGATCAAAAGAGCATTCCCTGCCAGGGCCCATGACCTGACCACCAGGCTCTTGCCAACTCCTTCCCCTGGGCCAATGCCCAAGGGCGCTGGGCCCAATGGCAGGGACGTGGGGGTGACAGGACCACTCTGAGGCCCCTATGGGGAAGCTGACCCTCATGCCAACCCCTGGGCTGGCCTCTCCTCAGCACCACAGGGCACAGCTGGAGGAGGCAGCAGCCCTGTGTGGTTTCCATGGCTTCTGTGGGGAGCTGCGGTCCTGGCTGGAGAACCAGACGGCACTGCTCCGAAAGCTGCAGCCCCAGGCCCACAACTTAGAGGTCACTCAGCTGGCGTATGAGGTACTGCCCGCTGAGGTGGGCGTCTCAGCTGCTCGGCCCTGCTGCCCCTCCTCATTCCCTGTTCTTGTCCCTCACTGCCCGCTCCTGCCTCTCTCTTATTTGCTCCTGTGCCTGTCCACTATAGTCCTGTCTGGGAAGGAGAGGGGTCTGGCCTTGGAGGTTTTTTTTTTTTTTTTTAATCGAGGTGTAACTAACACGCGACACTATAGTAGTTTTAGGTATGCTACATAACCATAGAATAGTTGGAGATATTGTGAAATTATCACCACAGTAAGTCTAGTTAACATCTGCCGGGGGCCGGCCCCAGCAACAGTCGGGACCAAAAAGGTGGGGACAGCGTCAGTGATAATGAGGAGACAGGACTCGAAAAGTGGTGTGGGGATCTCCCGAAAACATTGTTCTCAGGGTTCTTTATTTATACCACGTTTTAGTTAAAGTCTAATCTAAGGAACAATCAATTACAGACAAAGATCTTTACTGATGCACATCACATGCTCTGCTCAGGTGGTTTTTTATCAATCATTATCCTATCAGAACTTTCTGCCTCCCCTAAATGCAGGGAGGTGAGCATGCGGTCATGTGGTTTCGAGATTTCTTTTATCTGAACTAAGCTAGTTACAATGCAGCTAGCATACTACTATGATTGTTTTTCTCATTATCTTTATTATCATGTCTTAAAAGGGTAGAGTGAAACTTGAGGCTTGACAATACGGGAGCTTAAAGTAGGAGCAGAGAAAGGTTTAATATAATTGTAAATAGAAAGAGAGAAGTGTTTTTCAGAACTAATCAAGTGAAAAGGGAGAACAAAAAAGGCAAAGCTGCATGGCATTGATGACCGTGACCTTGCCTCACTCCCTCAGTGACCTTGCCTCACTCCCTCACTTTGAGGAAGGGTCATGGCTTCCGTGCCTTGCAGAGGGAACCCATATCAATGACCATGCCTCTGGTCCATGGCAAACATCGACACCTAACATTATATTACCAGAATGACTCGATACACATACACGTGTACATTTTATAGTAGTTTGGTTAACCTCAATCACCACACATAGTTACAGAATTGTTTTTTCTTGGGATGAGAGCTTTTTTTTTTTTCTTTGAAGATTTTTTTGGCATCTATTTGTCAGAGCAAGTATAAGCAAGGGGAGTTGGCAGGCAAGAGGGCGAAGCAGACCCCACTGAGCAGGGAGCCCCAGGTGGGACTCAATCCAGGACCCTGGAATCAGGACCTGAGCTGAAGATGGATGCTTAACCCACTGAGCCCCCCAGGCATCGCTTAGGATGAGAACTTTCAAGATGTGTTCTCTTAGCAACTTTTAAATATGCCCCACAGTGTGATTAATTATAGTCCCCATGCTAGACATTCCATCCCCATGACTTAGTTTATAGCTAGAAGTTAGTGCTTTTTGACCCCCGTTACCCATGTCACTCACCCCCAGCACTGTACCTGTGGCAGCTCCCAGTCTGTCCTCTGCATTGTCTTGCTTTGTTTTGTGTTTTTAGATCCCCCATACAAGTAAAATCATACAGTGTATATCTCTATCTGACTTATTAGCAGAATGCCCTCATGGTCCCTCCTGTTGTCCCAAATGGCAAAGATTTCATTCTTTTTTATGCTATGAAAGAAATATTTCATTCTTTTGGATGTGGTAGGTGTGTATATATATCACATTTTCTTTGTCCATGCTTCAGTGGACAGTTAGCTTGCTTCCATATCTTGGCTATCGTCACTAATGTTTCTACAAATAGGGGGGTGCAGATATGTTTTCATGTAAGCGTTTTCATTTTCTTTGGATAAACACCCAGAAGTGGAATTGTTGGACGGTAGGCAGTTCTACTTTTCGTTTCTTTGAGGAACCTCCATGTTCTTTTCCATAGTTGCTACACCATTACATTCCCACCAGCTGTGCACAGTGGTTTCCTTTCCTCCTTTTCTCCACATTCTCGCCAACACTTTTTTCTAGTCTTTTCAAGAACAGCTATTCTCTGGTGATCTCTGGTTGTGGTTCTGATTTGCATCTCCCTGAAGATTAGTGATGTTGAGCATCTTTTCATATGTCTGTTGGCCATCTGTATGTTTTCTTTGGAGAAGATTATTTGCTTTTGCTGTTGAGCATTTGGAATTTATTGTTGTTTATGGGGTAAGGTCGGGGTCTGGTGTCATACTTGGTATGTGGCTGCCTGGTTTTCCTGGCACTATTGAAGAGACTATCTTTTCCCAGTCGTATATGTAAGGGTTTTCATCGTGAATAAGCGGAGACCGCGAAGGCAAACAGGGTCCAAAGAGTGAGCTTTATTGCAAGCACCCTCGGGCAAGGTTCCTCGACTCTTCAGGGGCTAATGTAAAGCATAGGAGCAGGAATTAGGACATGGGAAATCAGAAGTGGGATCACCCAAGTGGTCAGTCATCTAGGCTACCTAGGGCTTTCTGAGAGAGGAAACGCTATGAATGGGATAGCTTAATTCCTTGTCTGGTTGTTTAACTAGTAACTGCATCATGCAGCTGGCAGTATGTTTATTCAAG
>PITA01019059.1:0-38653 GCA_004023965.1 Spilogale gracilis | reverse complement strand
ACAGCCAGAAGGAAGGGGAGAAGTCCAGGTGAAAGAAAGAAAATACACAGTATTGGAGTTGTATGGAAGGTGTGAGATACCAGGTCACAGGACAATCAGAATTTGTGTTTTCCTTGTGGAGCTTCACACACACACACACACACACACACACACACACACACACACCTGGGATGAGAAAGAAGGGACATGAGGCCTGAGGCAATGGAGAGGCCATACTGTGAGTAAGGTTACGAGGCCTGCCACTGGCCTGAAACTCTCTTTGGTAGGTGATGTGAACTCAACAAGAGAATCTAGGCTTGGTGTCATGAGCTTGGGGCAGCTGTAACAGAAACCAGTGACAAATACTCTGCAGGTGGCAGCCTTTAGGCTTGCCGGCCTTCCAGCTCTTTCTCTTCTTCCCTGCTTAGAGATCCCTGGTGGTGTTCTGGCAGCAGTGCCCAGCCCCCTTCCAGCAATGATCCTGATTGCTCCATGATCCTCATGGCAATCCCACTGTCTTCTCCAAGACATTCATCTAGGGTGGTTACATGACCCAACTGGGGTATTGAAACCAAAGACGAAGTCAAACAAGTTCAAGAGAGTGATTTTCCTCCTAGCGACGAGGTGGGAACAAGGGAAGGCAAGGAAGTCTTTCTTCTCCCACTTCCCTCTCTTTCTGCCATACGTGCTATCTCATCTGAGGACATGACGTTGGACCTACAGCAACCATCCTGCTGCTATGAGTGGAGACATCGTTGCCACACTGAATATGATAGGAAGGAAAGACAGAAAATGCCTGGGACATTCACGTGACACGCTGCACTTGCCACAACCAACATCAGGATGGCCTGCCTCTAGGATTCAGTCGGATAAGCAAAAGAAGTTCTACTGTTTTAAGGCGTTCGTAGTTGACCCTCCTGGAAACTGGATCCCTTCTAATCACACACAGACATTTGAACTTGATTTTTCTTGTAGCACTGAACCATCCACAGTACAGACAAGATTAAAGTTTCCCAAGAGCGGCATCCCAAAATGAAAAGAAGACATCAAGAACGTAACTAGAATCAATATCGCAGAAGATAGATCTCATCATCCATGAAAGAGTGACCAATCATCTGGCTGTCCGCACTCAAACACGTGCACGCCCACACAGACAAACAGACATTGCCTCACACACTGGCAGGTCATGAAAAGAGAGCTCTGTTGATTAATTGCAAATGACAATGTGGAGGTCAAAGTACAGGAGTGATAGAAGAACATTTCTCCTGTACACTTAATCTGGGATCTCAAATTTGATATTGTTTGGGGTGTTCTACCCATGATCCGTCACTTCACTCGGCAAGGCTGCCTTCTAGCCGCCATGAAGTCACTGAGGTCGAGTTTCTCACCTTCTTCAACTCCTCATAGGCCATGAACTGAATGTTGAAGAGGCTTCTGTGCTCATACCAACCTTTGATGTGGTCAAACCAAAGGCTTGCTAGCACTGTGGGGGAAATGAGACACATGTTTAGGTGAATATGTGAGTAGGTTAAAAATAAGCTACAGTTGTGGGAGGTGCAGGAGTCTTTAGTAACAAAGTAGGAAAAGGAAGTTTGTTGCTAGATTTCAGATTTCCCCTAGCACCTGGTTATGGGAGAACTGTCTGCCTCCCTCTAGGAAATAATCACATGAACTCAAAGAGCAATAAGCCTCTCAAAAATGCATTTCATATAGATAGAAAATCATCTTCCCACGCGGAGAGGAAAACGGAAACCAGAAAACAGAGGAAGGAATCTTCTCCTCTTTGCTCCTCCCCCCATCGCCATAGACACAAGAGATATTTCCCTGCTGCATGCAACATGAAGGCTCTCTGATGGGTCCCTTGAGCTCTGCACACAGACTAATGTTAGTTAACGCTCCTGTTCCAGATCATGAGCTCTACCTCTGCAGGCCTTTCTCCTGCTCAAACAGCCATACTGGCTCTACAGAAAAGAATGCGGGGGACACTATCTGTCTCCTAGGATAGAGTGTGCAACACTTGATCACGGGGTTGTGAGTTTGAGTTCTGCATGGGGCATATAGTTTACTTTGAAAATAAATAAAAATTTAATAAAAATTAAAGAAAGGAAAGAATGCGGAACAGAACTTCGTCAAATAGAGTGCCTGGGACGTAGCCCAGGCAATATGCAGTGCACAGCCCAATCCTGTGACCTAAACTGAGATGACTCTCTCTGAGGTCAAATGGAAAACTGTATCCTCGTGAATCCCCTTTTTCCATGGCAAGATGTAAATATTTTCTGGTGATATAACTGTAACTTGACAATCTCCTGAGAGGGAACAAGAGTAAGTTAAATGTGTAACAATGGCTGGTCGTGTTCATCCAAGACAACCCTACCCACTGGCTTGATACGTTGATTACTGACCCCTCTTTGACTCTGTTTCATCATCCTCTCTCAGCCAAATGCACAGAGTAAAGATGTAATACACAACAGCAAACGCATTACTTAAGCTATAAGTTTTAGTTACCTCTTCCTTCCAGAAATTCTTTCATAAATTCCTCAAAGGTACCCGAAAAATATGACATCACATTCTTTGCAAAGTGAAAATGTGAGCACATAACATCCTTAGGGTTCCTGTATACATAGATAATCTGGAAAGGAAGGAGATATTCATTATTTCTGATGCTTTGATTCTCTCCTATTTTTACCCTAGTATCCTAGGAGATGAATCCCTATCTTAACTTTACACTTTCCTAATCATGAAATGAATGTACTTAGCCCTCTTTGTATTTTGGGTTTTCCTTTCTCTGCCATGCCTCTCCCCTCACGATTGGCCTAGTGACTATCAGTTACTCCTCAACACATGCCTCACATGGTACCTCTTCTAATCACCTTGACAGAGACCAATAATAGTCCATGTCCCTACAGCAACAAGCTATTCCATGTGAAAATAACCCGTACATATACAATTATATAACAATCAGAATAACTTACTAAGATATTTTCAAATCACCTTAGAAACTTTAGTGTGTTTTTACATATTTCAGCATATGGCCTCTATTGTTCTTATTTATATATCTTGCTACTGTAAAGTACGAGTACTTTGCCTACAGTGGTTACCTCAGTATTTTTTGCCCTGAAAGAACACAAGATTCATCCTAAAAATTATTTAATTTTACCGATCAGAGGAAATATTTTCTTTTTTATTTATTTACTATTTTGTTACACCATATAGTACAGTATCAGTTTTTGATGTACTGTCCAAGAGTCATTGTTTACATATAACACCCAGGGCTCCATTCAAACCCTGCCCTCCTTAATACTCATCACCGGGCCATATTTTCATAAAACACCTAGGCAACGCTATGACATCAAAATATAAAATGTCAACAGTCTCTGTCGAACTCACATTTAAGTGGCTTATTTACTTTGTGTAAAGAGTGTTCAGATGCACTGGATAAAACCTCAGGTTTGTATCTTCACTGTGAAATGGCATGTATATATTTTGAGACTCCTTTGGGAAGCATCTAGAAAAGTTTTCATTCACCTACTGACTCCCTGCACATTGCCTTGGAGCCACGCTAAAGCTGGGCTATGATAAGATGGATGTCAGCCCTTAGTGAGCCCACTGCGCTGCAAATGGAGCCCTTCACCCATAGGGTTTACCTCATATCAACAAGGTGGCTGATAACAACAAACAACTGTAAACAGTGCTTGACATATCCATAATGAAAGAAAATATCCTTCTCAACATGAAGGATGAAGTTCCTTTCATTCCCTTGCTGTGACTCTTCATGTCTTTGCTTTGGCTTTGAGAACAGCTTCTTCTCATTAATCTATCTGCTTAGAGAAGTAAAACTGACCGAGGCACACTAGTACAACTGGGTCACTTATTCCACATGTCCTGATCCTAACCCTCCTAAGTAGATAATGATACATTTATAAATACAGGGAACCTGGGAAGAGGAGTGGTTTGAAGATAAAATCAAAATGCCATTAGGATATTTGAGTTCATATTTAGACAACAGATTCCTAAGAGATATTTGAGATCTCTATAGACTTAATACAGGAAACAGTAAGTAGACAGTTTAGAGCAGTCTAGAATTAAAGGGAGAAATTATCTACATATATAGTATTAAAGATAGGTGAACAGGTAATTTACAACAGGTGTTGACAAGAGAGGGAGAAGAGGAGAAGGCTAGGCCAAACTCCTGGGAATCATCAGCTCTCAGAGGTTACACAGAGAAGGACAAGCCAGTAAAAAAGAAGAAGCAGTGTCCCAGAAAGCCCTGTGTAAGGTAGGGAAAACCTCAATTAACATTTCCCAAACAGTAGAGGTATCACCTTTTCTCACACAACACCAAAGCCCAAGATGGGTGTGCAACAGGTTAGGTTAACTCATCATCTCCATGTTGTCAACACTTAGAGTCCCACTTACTCTGACACGTTCACCCTACTCAACATGCCAGATGGCTACCACTCTTCATCCCCAAGGTCTCTTTAAAGAGTGAGGAAACCTTTTGTGAGAAAACATCAAAGAAACTTCTTCCCTTGAATCATTGCTCATAAGTGTGTCCCTTACCTGCACTTGAATACATCACCGCAAGCCACTTGGCATCAACCTTGGAGTTGGACCAACCAAAGGGGACTTCTGACCCCACCTCAGAGATAAAAACATCAAGCCAGAAGCACATAGAGGATACAAATCCAAGCACAGTGGGTTCTGAAGACAGGAAATATGAAGAGAGCGAATGGCCAGGGGGTTGGAATCCATCAGTATCTGCTCTGAGTGTCCACTGAGACAGACTGAAACTCCAACCTGGAAGATCGTGGTGTCTGGAACACCAGGAAAAGAAAATGTTTACAGAGGTAAAAAGTGATCAACTGTGTCAGAGGCCAGTGGTAAGCCAAGAAAATGCTAAGAAACGATTCCTGCATTTTGAAAATGTTTTAAAAAAAAGTGTCATTGAAATTCAGGATTCAATGAAAGAACCAAATTCTTTTAAGACCCTTCCTTCTATGAAACACCCACAGTGAATATCATTCTGAATGGGGAAAAGCTGACAGCCTTCCTACTCAAATCAGGAACAAGATAAGGATGCTCACTCTCGCCCCTGTTATTCAACCTAGTGCTACAAGTCCTAGCAACAGCAATCAGACAACAAAAACAAATAAAAGATACTCAAATTGGCAAAGAAGAATTCAAACTCTCTTTCTTTGCAGATGACTTGATAATTTATATGAACAACCCAAAAGACTCCATCCGCAAAATACTAGAGCTCATACTGCAATTTAGTGGTGTGGCAGGATACAAAACCGATGCACAGAAATCAGTTGCTTTCTTATGCACTGACAATAAAAATAGAGAAAGGGAAATTAGAGAATCAATTCCATTTCTGATAGCACCAAAAATCACAAGATACCTTTGAATAAACCTAACCAAAGAGGTAAAGGATCTGTACTCAAGGAACTACAGAGTACTCATGAATGAAATTGTTGAAGAAGACACAAAAAGACAGAAAAACATTTCATATTCATGAATCAGAAGCATAAATATTGTTAAAATGTCTATACGGCCCAGAGCAAGCTATACTTTCAATTCCATCCCAACCAAAATTCCTCCAGCATTTTACAAAGTGCTGGAACAAGCAATCCTAAAATTTGTATAGAACTATAAAAGGCCCTGAATTGCTAAGGAAATGTTGAAAAGGAAAACAAAGGTGGTGGCATCACGTTACCTGAATTCAAGCTTTATTACAAAGCGGTGATCACCAGGACAGCATGGTACTGCCACAAAAACAGACACATAGACCAATGGAACAGAGTAGGTAGTCCAGATATGCACCCTCAACCCTCTGGTCAAATAATCTTCGACAAAGCAAGAAAAAATATCCAGTGAAACAACAACAGTCTCTTCAACAAATGGTGGTGGAAAAATGGACAGTTATGTATAGAAGTATGAAACTCAACCACTACTTTACACCACACACAAAGATAAACTCAAGATGGATGAAAGACCATACACAAAGATAAACTCAAAATGGATGAAAGTTTACTTGGATAAACTCAGCCTGAGGCAGGCATCTATGAAAATCCTAGAGGAGAACATTGACAGTAACTTCTTCGACATTCACCACAGCAACTTCTTTCAAGACATGCCTCCAAAGGCAAAAGAAACAGGAGCGAAAATAAACTTTTGGGACTTCATCAAAATCAAAAGCTTCTGCACAGCAAAAGAAACAGTCAACAAAACAAAGAGGCAACTCCCTGGAATGGGAGAAAATATTCACAAGTGATGCTGCAGACAAAGGGTTGAATCCAAGATCCATAAAGAACTCCTCAAAGTCAACACCCCAAACAAAGATGATCACATCAAGAAATGGGCAGAAGACATGAACAGACACTTCTCCATAGAAGACATACAGATGGTTAACAGACACATGAAAAAACACTCATCATCATTGGCCATCAAGGAAATTCAAATCAAAACCACTCTGAGATAGCACCTTACACCAGTTAGAATGACTGAAATTAACAGGACGGGAAACAATAAGTGTTGGAGAAGCTGTGGAGAAAGAGGAACCCTCTTACACTTCTGGTGGGAATGCAAGTTGGTGAAGCCACTTTGGAAACTGTGGAGATTCCTTAAAAAATTAAAAATAGAGCTATTCTATGACCCTGCCATTGTACTATTGGGTATTTACCCCAAAGATACAGATGAGGTGAAAGGAAGGGCCATATGTACCCCAATGTTCACAGCAGCAATGGCTACAATCACCAAACTGTAGAGAGACCCAACATGCCCTTCAGCAGATGAATGGATAAAGAAGATATGGTCCACATATAGAATGGAATATTACATCGCCATCAGAACGGATGGAATACCCAACTTTTGCATCAACACGGACGGGACTGGAGGAGATTATGCTGAGTGATACAGGCCAAGCAGAGAAAGTCAAGTATCATATGCTTTCACTTACTTGTGAAGCATGAGGAGTAACACAGAGATCATTAAGAGAAGGAAAAGAAATGTGAACTGGGGTAAATCAGAGAGGAAGATGGAGCATGAGAGACTGTGGACTCTGAGAAATAAAGTGAGGGTTTTGGAAGGGAGGGTGGGGGGGGATGGGTGGGTCTATGGTGGGCATTAAGGAGGGCACGTACTGCATGGAGCACTGGGTGTGGTGCATAAACAATGAATTTTGGAATACTAAAAAAATAAATTAAATTATTAAAATTTTTTTTTCTCAAACACAAAGAACTTTCCTTCAAAGAGAAATGAAAGGCAGTAGCTGAAAATTGAAATGGAGCAAGAGAAATTTTGTTTTCCTGTAAAAATGTGCCACATCAAAACTTGGTTATGGGCCACATGGGATGATCCTGTAATCGCAAGGAAATTGGAGATGAATGAAAAAAAGGAATTTTAGTGTGGAAGCAAAACATTTAGAACAGAGCACGTTTCTCAACAGTGGCATTATGGACATTTTTCCCAGATAATCTGCTGTAAGGTGACCTTGAATTGAAGCTATGGAAGAGAGAATGCTGAGAGGCAGTGAAGAAGTGAGGGGGGGGGGACTGGAGATCTGAATGTGGTGACCTGTGTCTGCAAGGGACAACTAAAAGGAGTGGGAGGCAAGGAGGCAGGTCAGGTCTCAGACAACAAGGTGTTTCAGGTCAGGATTCAAGTAGGGCAATTACTGGTGATTCGTTTGTTCATTCACTCAACTCTACCTACCTGCTGGACATAGTTCACTGCACTACAAACTCCATCTCTCACATGGGTTTACACTCTGGCCAGAAATGGGCAATAAATAAACAAGTTAATGTGTACTACATCAGATGGCAAATGGTGCCATAAATAAGGGCAAGTTTATAACACAGTATGAACTCTGGACCTTTGTGGAGGAACAGCTCACTGGAGGTGATGTCAACACTGAGAGGTCTGGCAGGGCTAAGGGTATGGGAGGTCAGTGCAGAGCCCGCGGGGTCAACGATAAAGAGGCAATCCTGCACTTGCAATGCCCTCAGAATGAGCGCCTCCCCTCTGGGGCACAATGGCTCACCCTGTCTGGTGCTGACAGAACAACATTAACATCAACTTTGAAATCAACCCATGAGTGACAGAGGAGCTGGCAGAGAGGAAGATAATGGGTCAAGAGCCAAAATTATCAGTAGGTAGAAGTGACTGAGCCAGGAAGAGGGAGAGAAAATTCCCAGTGGAAACAAAGCATTTCTTTTGAGTTTCCCTTGGATTTCCAAGGAACTAGGCACATTTGAAGAGAAAGTAGGCCAAATAGGTGGAGTGTGAAAAGAGGGAGGGCACACAGACAAAGCGAAGGAATTACTAGCATTTTACATATACTTGCTAATACAGCTGATTCAAAAGTGAAAGAATATATATTATAGATGATAGTATAACACACTCTATAAAGTAAATACAATGCACACATATATACTCTTTCATTTTTTAATGGCTGCATTACTTGTATAATCAGAAAAAAAGGGTGCAAGAAGCAAATCTGATACTACAAATAAGAAAACAGATGGCTACTGAAAATTAAAGGAGGGACGCCTGGGTGGCTCAGTTGGTTAAGCGACTGCCTTCGGCTCAGGTCATGATCCCAGAGACCCGGGATCAAGTCCCGCATCGGGCTTCCTGCTCGGCGGGAAGCCTGCTTCTCCCTCTCTCACTCCCCTGCTTGTGTTCCCTCTCTCGCTGTGTTTCTCTCTGCCAAATAAATAAAATCTTAAAATAAAAAAAGAAAGAAGAAAAAAAAATTAAAGGAAAGGGGTGCCTGAGTGGCTTAGTAGGTTTAGCATTTGCCTTCAGCCCTGGTCATGATCCCAGGCCAGGATCCTGAGATCGAGCCCCGCATTGTGGTCCATGTTGATTAGGGAGCCGAGCCTGCTTATCCCTCTGCCTGCTGCTCCCCCAGCTTGTGCGCTCTCTCTCCCTCAAATAAATAAATAAATCTTAAAAAAAAAAAGAAAGAAAAGGAAAGGAAAGGAAATGAAAGTATGTAAAATGTTACATTTGTGAACAGCTGGATGAATGCAGTGTTGATGTCAAAATGAAATGAAATGACACAAAATAGCAGTTATTGCATGGAGCACTGGGTGTGGGATATAAACAATGAATCTTGGAACCCTCAAAAAATTAAATTAAATTAAATTTAAAAAGAGTAATTATCTCTAAGCAGTCAGAGTGTATTTCCTACTTTGGCTTTTTTGTCCTTCAGCCCCCTTGGAACCAAGTTGTATGAGAGGTGGCTAGAGAAGAGACGAGGGGATGGTCTTGCCCCAAAATCCACATTTTGAAAGTTGTACTCAAGGAAGGGGACTCGATCCACGGTTTTCAGTTTTCCAGTGCCTTTGCGATGTTCCTCAAAATAAATCAGATTTACTAACTGCTGCAACCAGATAGTTCCTGTAAAAGAAGTAGTTTTGTTTCAATAACACTAAAATTCTTCCAAAATGGAGATAGATGTGTCATCAGTTTTTTAAATCAGAGTTTGTTACTAGTATAAGAACCATGGTAAGTTCATCTGAATGGAATTGTTAATATATCTCAAGTGCATTATAGGTGAAAGAAAACAAACAGGACCTTTATTTTTCTGTGTCAGGAGATGCTTCATTTGAAACTCTGTGGGCATTTGTCCCACAAATTTATTCTTTGGCTCTCTTGTGTTTTCTTCTGCTTTATATTCAGGACTCTTAAATGATATTCTATGCGTGCCTCTCTATTTCCTTCCTCAACCTCCACTCATAGGACATGAACCAAAATAAGCAAGGGAAAGGGAATTTCACTTAAGGAGGCACTTTCCAGCTTTCCTCCCTTCCCCACATTTCCTTCTGTGCCCATGATGTCCACTTCAGGACCAGTGTTTGTTATAAACACTTGAAGGAGGCCCTGGGACACCCACCCGGAGATAGGAAGGGAAAGACGATGCCCCATGTTGGCCCTTTCCTTTCAAGTGGGATGTGACAAATTCTTACAATGACTATTTCACCTAATTCCACTTAGAGTGGACATCTGTCACAAAATATGTGGGTGTAATTTTGGTTTCATTTCCTTATAGTTCATTTTCATGCTTTGTATATGGGACTATTAAGGTTTAAAACACACCTCATACAGCTCATCATTCTGATATCCAGGCAATGCTCTAAAGAGACTTACCACAACAAAAAGTCACAGGTCTCAGAAAGATTCAAATCAACTTCTGAAATATGAAAACCCACAAGCCCCCGGTCAATTCCCACCGTAGGCTTCCTTCCTGAGACCATCCGATCACCCATGCTAAGTAGCAGCGCCCAGTGAACAAGATTGATGTTGGGCATACATCCTTGCTGGCAGGTGCAAGTGATGTGCCCCTTATCTCGTCCTCTGGTACCTTAATATTGGTGGCTGCAGGCCTCCAGTGTTGCCTAGGGAAGACCAAGTCCACATAGGCCTTTGTGTTACCACACCTGGAGCTCAAACTCAATGAACATTCTTTGTTAGGAAGTTCTAAAAGACTTTCTTACATCCTTTCATCTTCCCAGCAACAGGGTATCTAGAAGTTATCTAGCATGCCAAAGTTCTGTAGACTCAAAATGAGAATGCAAAATTCTCTGCACAGATTGAAACATTCAAATGTCTTCAGCTTCTTCTACCAATTCCCCTATCACTTTTCATTTCTTTTCTTTATTAGATTTTATTAGTTTATTTGAGAGAGAGAGAGAGAGAGAGAGAAATCATAAAGGGGAAGGGTAGAGAGAGAAGCAGACTCCCCACTGAGCATGGAGCCCAATTAAGAACTCGATCTCAGAACCCTGGGATCATGACCTGAATCCAAGGCAGACACTTAAGTGACTGAGCCACCCAGAAGCCCTTCCCACTCCCCCTCAACAGCCATTGGGACCAAGCTTGAACAGAAATTCAGTGACCGCCACAATCTGCTACAGGCTTTCTAGATGCAGGACATCAAGGGGGCACTGTCTAAGGGCACTATGGATAACATTAGTGAGGGAGAGGGAGGCTCCCAGGAGGAGGATTCAGTGAGTAGTTTCCAGTGAACTTCCAATAACTCAGTGTGAGAGGCCTTCATTGAGATGACTACAGTGACCTGTGTGAAGATCCAAAGGATGCCCAGGCTGAGGAGATCAGACAAGAGATGAACACATGGCAGCAGAAACCGAATGAGGAGCAGAGTGCACTCCAGTATATAGCTGCCCTAACATGAAAATCGTGGAAAAGCTAGAAAGTGTCTCAGACAAGTCCCAGGAGGCCTCAGATAAGTTGGGAGAAGCCCAAAATCAAGCCAAGAAAGCCAAGCAGACATTCAAATAGATCAAGAAGAAGCACTTTGATGGTTTCCGTGCTTGCTTTGACTCTGTGGCCACCAACATTAATGAGATCTACAAGCCCTGTCTGGCAACAGAGGGCCCAGGTGTTTCTGGCCCTGAGAAGCCTGAGGTGCCCTACTTGGATGGCATCAACTACAGCTGAGTGGCTCCTGGCAAACACATTTGGTCTAAGGACAACTTGTCAGTGGGGGAGAAAAGAGGGACAGCTCAGGCCTTGCTTGTGGCCATTCACCACTACAAGCCAGCCCCCTTCTTCATCCTGGTAGAGACGGACGCTGCCCTGGAGAACACCTACATTGCCAAGGTGACAAATTCCATCAAGGAGCTGACAACTTGCTACTTCCAGACCATCGTCATCTCTCTCAAGGAGGAGTTCTACATCAAGGCTGGGAGCCTCCTTCCCATAGCAAGGGAACTATGTGAGCAGCAAAGTCCTGACCTTCCTCCTCACCAAGTACACGGACGCAATCCTAAACTGCAAGGAATGGTAGTAAAAGGTCTGCCCTCCTGCCCTGTCTCAGGCCCTAAGCTCCCCCACTCCCAGTCTCTGGATATTTTAGCCTGCACTGTTTCCCTACGTCTTGTCCCTATTTGGTATAGTCATGAGATTCAGGCACTGATGTCAAGTACCAGGTGGAACAGAGGTGATATTATGTCTGGAGCAAAAATTCCTCAGCTAGCTATAGGAGCATCCTGGCCATTAAAAGGAGGTGCTGAGCTTAACTGAGCTGCACAAGTGATCTGTCCATTCTCTCCCACCCCCTCTCCCACACCTAAACCCCATCATCCATAATCATGGATCCCTTAAGTCCCTTGCATCTTGCTTGTGTGTGGGTATGTATATGTGTATATACCTGTCCATATGTGTACCTATAACTGTGTTTGGAAAATACTGGAGGCCCAGAAGGAGGCTAGGCTGAATGTGATTTCAAGAGAGTTCTGTATGACAGCACCTCAGGGCTGGGCATAGGTATTTAGGACCCCATCGGAATCAGTCATCTGAAACTACCCTAATTCACTCATTCATGTTTTCATTCATCTGTGTATTCATCAGACATATAACGAGCATTCTTTATTTGTCAGGCTCTATGTACAAATGCAGAGCTGAATCAGATATGATCTCTACCCTCCTACTGAGGAGATAAAATGGGATCATGATTTCCCATGGTCAGCAGAATCATATTCATACATACTTTGAACGGGAGATGATCACCTACAGTCTTCATGAGCTGAACCTTGACAAATTGGTATATTTGGTTAGGCATCTCCAACGGCAAAGGAAACAATAGAGAATAAAGCTTCTGGGACTTCATCAAGATAAAAAGCCTCTGCACAGCAAAGGAAACATTCAACAAATCAAAGAGGCAACCCACAGAATGGGAGAAGATATTTGCAAATGACACTACATACAAAGGGTTGATATCAAGATCCATAAAGAACTTCTCAAACTCAACACCCAAAACACAGATAATCAAGTAAAAAATTGGGCAGAACACATGAATACTTGCCCCAGTGAAGACATACAAATGGCCAAAAGATACATGAAAAAATATTCATCATCTTTAGACCTCAGGGAAATCCAAATCAAAACCACATTGAGATACCACCTTACACCAGTTAGAATGGCAAAAATTAGCAAGGCAAGAAACAACAAATGTAGGAGAGGATGTGGAGAAAGGGGAAACCTCTTATGCTCTTGGTGGGAATGTAAGACGGGGCAGCCACTTTGGAGAACAGTGTGGCGATTCCTCAAAAAGTTAAAAATAGAGCTTCGCTATCACCCAGCAATTGCACTACTGGGTATTTACCCCAAAGATACAAATGTAGTGAAAAGAAGGGCCATGTGTACCCCAATGTTCATAGCAGTAATGGCCACAATCGCCAAACTGTAGAAAGAGCCAATATGCCCTTTAACAGACAAATAGATAAAGATGTGGTCCATATACACAATGGAATATTACTCAGCCACCAGAAAAGATGAATACACAACTTGCATCAACATGGATGAGACTGGAGATTATGCCGGGTGAAATAAGTCAAGCAGAGAAATTCAATTATCATATGGTTTCACTTACTTGTGGAACATAAGGAATAACATGGAGGACATTAGGAGAAGGAAAGGAAAAGTGAAGGGAGGGAAATTGGAGGAGAACATGAACCATGGAAGACTCTGGACTCCGAGAAACATCTCAGGATTTTGGGGGGGGTGTGGGTGGATGAGCCCGCTGGTGGGAATTAAGGAGTGCACGTATTGCATGGAGTACTGGGTGTTATACATAAACAATGAATCTTGGAACACTACATCAAAAACTAATGATGTATTGTATGGTAACTAACATAACACAATAAAAAATAAATAAATAAAATTTTTAAAAAATTATAAAAACAAAATAAGCTAATAAATATGCAATTGGCATCTGAGTTCAGAGTAAAAAAAAAAAAAGGACTTGGTTGCACACTCATAGCAGGATGCCTTGGTGTCTCAGTGGGTTATGTGTCTGCCTTTGGCTCAGGTAACACTGGGACCTTTACTTAGCAGGGAGCCTGCTTCTCCCTCTTCCTGCCGCTACCCCTGCTTGTGCTCTCTCTCTCTCTCTGACAAGTAAAGAAAATCCTTCAATATATCAATATAGATATAGATACAGACATAGATATACCAAGAACTCATACAACACAACAGCAAGCATAACAAAACCCAGGTGAAACATGAGCAGGGGCTATGACTAGATGGGAATGTACATATATACACACATACATGTATATATGCATTATACACATGTCTATATGTTTCAGTGTGATGTCACTGCTATAGCAAAAGAAGACCTAAGTAACTGCGGGTTATTACACATTATGATCATCAGTATAAGTTAATTTCCTCCTTCTAATGCACTTGGTTATTAAATACAACTTCAGCCCTATATCCAATGTAGCTGCCTAAATGGTAAATATTTTTGTATCCTTTCCCAGCCCACTTTAGCATCTTAGTGTTTGAGAGTGTGTCTTCAACATAGCTACTTCAATATTTTCTCTCTTTCCTTGTCCACATCAAAAATAACTCTGAGGGATGCCTGGGTGGCTCAGTCGGTTAAACGTCTGCCTTTGCACTGGGTCATGATCCCAGTGTCCTGGGATGGAATCCTGAATGGGACTCCCTGAACAGCAGGGAGCCTGCTTCTCCCTCTGCCTGATGCTCTCCCTGCTTGTGCTCTCTCTCTCTCTTCCTCACTAATACATAAATAATCTTTAAAAAACAATACTTTCTAGCTACTTTGTAAAAGACCTATTTCATAGGATTTTAAATTCAGTTGACACTATAATATCTAATCGATGTGTATATGCCCATACAGAATACTACTAAAAAGACAGAGTTCCCACATTATAAAAGTGTCATTTCATTTCTTAGATTAGCTAATAGAATACAGAACTCACCAGATTTGGGGTAGGTGATTATGAAGACATCATCTTCTCTGATTTCAAAATCATCTAAATTTTCTATAAAGCCAATATCAATTTGTGGATGATAAAAATAATATCCTTTATATTTGAATAAAAATCTCTCCATTTCTCCCATAGTTCAGTCACCTGCTAAAGAGAGACAAAATGATTTGCAAGAAATTCAGTAAAGTTTTATGGTCTCTTCTTTTCTGTACCTTCAGGTGTTGGCCATATACTGAGAGACGAAATTGATAGCTTCTATTCTTCACAAGCACTGAGAACTGGCAGGCTCTGAAAGCTACGTCCTGATTTCCGGATGTGTGGACTTTGGTCCAAGGCCAGGAGCCAATTGTTCATGGGCTGGAGCCTAGGTTCATGTTTTTGCGCTCCATTTTTTTTTTTAAAGATTTTATTTATTTGACAGAGAGAAACACAGTGAGAGAGGGAACACAAGCAGAGGGAGCGAGAGAGGAAGAAATAGTCTTCCCACCGAGCAGGGAGCCTGATGTGGGGCTCGATCCTGGATCTCCAGGATCATGACCTGAGCCGAAGGCAGTCACTTAACCAACCCAGCCACCCAGGCACCCCTGTGTGCTCCATTTTTAAGGCTACAGGGAAAATGGCTTAAGAATTATTTTTGTGGGGGTGCCTGGGTGGCTCAGTTCGTTAAGCGGCTGCCTTCCGCACAAGTCATGATCTCAGGGTCCTGAGATTCAAGCCCCACATCGGGCTCCTTCCTCAGTGGGGAGCCTGCTTCTCTCTCTCCCTCTGCCTGCCACTCCACCTGCTTGTGCTCTCTCTCTCTCTGTCAAATAAGTGAAAATATTTTTAAATAATAACTTTTGTGGTTGAAGAACAGATACATTCATCAGAAAGCATTCATATATGTGTATATACACACACACACATACAAACGAACATACAAATTGGACTTGAACAGGCTTCACAAACACTTGTCTCCCACCACTCCTTCCTCACCTGGGCTTTTTTTCCCCTGAAACTGAAGTCCAGTGTGTTAGCTTTAGCAGCTTTCTCCAAGGCTTTCTCTTGTACTTCTGGGTGGGAGTTCTCTATTCATGATCTTTTGCAACTTTCAATTTTGTTTTATTTCTTAACTTGCAACTTGTTTAGAACAGTTGGGACAGTACAAGCATGAATTACAAACGTGACTGTCTTCCAGGAAGCCTGACAAACTGCATGTGAGCAATGAAGTAGTCCACAATAACAAAATGAACAGTGGTGCAAAGGAAGTCTGAGAGAAAACACTCAAATAATGGCTGATGCACAGAAAGTGCAAACCCAGCCTTGTGAGTCATCGTTTAGGTATTTATCTTGCCTTTCTTTATCATCGCTCACTAACCATATGGAAGATAATCTACTTGGATGCTATGAACTCTAAGGTTACTGTTTACTTGGGGGTTCTTCCATGAGACTCTGAATTTGTCTTTTTTCTGTTTCCCAAAGTAGCTGGACACAGGAACAGCTGACAAAATAAGAGCTTCAGAATCACACAACTTGAATGCAATCTCAGAATGCCTCAGAAAGGGTCATTATAAGACAAAGGGAGATGAGAAATATTTAAAATATATTTGACAGTCACAGTGTTACTAGAAAACAGAGTATTGATAGCCTGTGTTTACAAAGGAGATTTGGGAAAGCTGCAAATCAGTTGGAATCATCAACATGAATTCACAGCCAGGGAAGAAATGAGGGACCAGACAGGGAAGGGGTAGAGGAAGAGAGAGGGCATACGTTATTCTGTCACCACAGTTACATAAGGCTTCTCATCTTCTCATCTTTTCCATCTTTGGTGTGCAAAGGAACTGCCTAATTTACTGCTCCATACCCACTGGGCTCTAATATTAACTTCCATGATCAAGAAGCACTGGCTCCGTTACAGTAGCCAATTCCATGTCTTGGGATCAAAACAATAACGATGAGCCTTAACATCTTGACCTTTTCATGAAGTAAACATAACTCTACATTCTTATATTCTACTTTTATTAGAGCCCAGTATAATTACTACTATCATGGTGAATTATCTTTCTTTTAGTATAAGTTCTTAAATCCCTAATAAATATTTGGAATCACAAAAGGAGGACAGTATAGTCTTGCTTCGTGTAGAAGAGCTTATAGCTTACAAGCACCTAAAACTGCATAACTGGTATAGTACAGACAGGAGAAAGGAAGCAGAGAGGCTGTCACCCCTGAAAGTGTCAGTTTGGCTTGTGGGGATTGTTTTAGTTGAAAGTAATTAAGACCCAGCAGACTCAGAACAGATTTCTACCTTCTGCTTAAAAGAATTTCAATAGGAATCTACACCAGGAATGGAGCCCCTACCACATGTAACTTTTTCTATTAGATTCTTTTGATGGCATGTACACATCTGTTTACAACATATGTGCTCTCCTCATCTTCTTCCAACTTGTCTTCCTCCTCTTTGATTTCCGAAACATTTTACCCTCTTCTCCTTAGCTTAGGGTGGTTTATAAGACTCACTTGTCAGACTGTCTTCGATTCTTCCTGACTTTGTGGGTCTCCCACACACATGTAATTACATTTCTCTTCTGTGAATCTGTTTTATGTCAATTTAATGATGAGAATAGCCAGAGAACCTAGAAAAAAGAAGGGAAAAGTTTTTCACCCCAAACAAGAATGAAGCTACTCACCTTAGTTCCGTTTTTTTTTTTTTAAGATTTTATTTATTTATTTGACAGAGAGAGAGAGAGAGACAAGTAGGCAGAGAGGCAGGCAGTGAGAGAGGAGGAAGCAGGCTCCCTGCTGAACAGAGAGCCCAATGCAGACTTCGACCCCAGGACCCTGAGATCATGACCTGAGCCGAAGGCAAAGGTTTATCCCACAGAGCCACCCAGGGGCCCACCTTAGGAGTTCTTTGCAATGAAATGTGAACTTCTGATATAAAAGCAGTGAGAATAATTGTGTGCTGCTGAAGGAGAAAGACACAGACAAAAACTAAGTTTTCCACTAAGAGATTTAGTGATTCACCAGTTAAGAGTTCCCAGAATCAGAACTCATTAAGGAGTAGGGATTAGGCTGATGTTACCTAGTAGGTCATCCAAAGGTCTAGTGGAAAGCACTGAGGCATTCACCATAAATAATGGGAGATAAAGGCTTCAAGCAGCTTGGTGCTCACTACTCGGAGATGATGGGTAGGGTTCAAAGTCTCTGCTTTTGAATTATTGCAGAAAATGTGCATGTATTCACTTGCTGTCCCACTCAGGATACCCTAATAGCAAGAGAGCAGTAGTAGAATGGATTGAATTGCTTCTTCTTCAGTAGCACGGGCATTGATGTGTCTTTGAATCTTTGTGTTGGTTCTTATGAAACAGAATGGGGGAATCAGTGTGAAGTGTGAACAACTGAGATGTTGAAGGAAGAAATCCACATCTGCAAGAAGAAAGTACATGTATTTTGAGGGATTAGGCACTTTCCCAAATTCTACAGTATGCTTGACACAGATGTAATACTCATTTAACTACCAATCACCATTTACCTGCCATTAAATTCCTCCATCATTTTACTATTGGCAAAGTCTTCATACCAGTACATCACAGAATGAGAGATAAGTACTGGGGTTGGCTCCTCGGGTACTTTTTTGTATCCTCTTTGTCAGGGGTTCCACACTCTCTCCAGTCAGTTTATTTTCCAAATAGAAAGTTCATAAAGGATAAACATTCAAAAGTTTACTCAAATTCCCTATGTACTTGGATTATTGACCTTAGATGTTTGTCTTCTGTTGTTACTTCCTGAAAAACAAACAACTCTTCGCATATACTCAGATAACTCACCCCTTGCTGGCATTTGTTGATGTTAGGGCATGAACACTATCAGATTTGGAGCATGACTCAAGTCCTTCCTGATATATCTCCTCTCACCACTCTTCTGTAAACACTTCTCTAAGCAAAGGAAGCTTGTGTTTCTCACTTAGAACGACTCTCAGGAACTTTAGAGTTCATCTAGGGTTTCATCTTCCTATTGTTACTTTTCACTGAATAAAAATTGGACTCAAAGAATGCTTTAATTCCTTTTATTGAAGCAATTTTACTGTTAAGAAAATAAGTGTTTAATGTGACAGAAATTTGACCTGGTAATTATTTAGAAAACTTTTTCCTCACTGTGTTCTCTAAATTAAAACGCATTCCATGAAGCAAAAGTTGTCCACTCCTAGAAAGGAATAACTGAGATTCTCTAAAATAAATAACTTGAGGAAAGGAAATGAAACTTCTGGGCACATAAATTTTTATTATTTCCCAAACTTCTGAGGGTGAAAAGTCGAAAAATCACCTGCTTAAGGGGTTTAAGCACAACCAGTGACCCATTATTGAGATTGATAAGCTATATTGGCCTTACCTTAAATACAACACAAGAATTTTAAAAAAATTGCAAGATTTCATTTTCTTTTTTAAGATTTCATTTTTGATGGCTACATAGTATTCCAGTGTGTGTGTGTGTGTGTGTGTGTGTGTGTGTGTGTGTGTGTGTACACACATCACATCTTCTTTATCCATTCATCTATTGATGAACATCTGGGCTATTTCCATAGTTGGGCTATTGTGGACACTGCTGCTATAAACATTTGGGTGTACATGCCCCTTTGAGGCACTACATTTGTATCCTTGGGTTAAATAGCTCATAGTGCAACTGCTGGGTTATAAGTTACCTCTATTTTTAATACTGAGGAACCTCCATACTTTTTCCAGAGTGGCTATACCACCTTGCTTTCCCACCAACAGCATAAGAGGGTTCCCCTTTCTCCACATCCTCACCAACATCTCTTGTTTCCTAACTTGTTAATTTTAGCCATTCTGACTGGTCTGAGGTGGTATCTCATTGTGTTTTTTATTTGTATTTTCCTGATGGGCAATGATGTGGAGCATTTTTTCATGTGTCTGTTGGCCATTTGTATGTGTTCTTTGGAGAAATGTCTGTGCATGTCTTCTGCCCATTTCTTGACCGGATTATTTGTTTTTTAGGTGTTGAGTTGACAAGTTATTTGTACATCTTGGATATTAGCCCTTTATCAGATATGTCATTTGCAAATATATTCTCCCATTCTGTAGGTTGCCTTCACTGCCTTGTGCTGGTTATGGGTCTGTTTAAATTTTCTGTTTCTTTCTGTTCAGTTTTGGTAGTGTCCTTGTCTGGTTTGGGTATGAGGCCTCACAGAATGAGTTTGGAAATGGGCCTTCCTCCTGGATATTGCAGAAGACTTTGTGGAGGATTGGTATTGTTTCTTTCAATGTTTGGTAGAATTCACCTACGAAGACATCTGATCCCAGGAATTTTGTGTTGGGTTGATAACTGATTCAATCTGTCTATTTCTTCTTGATTCAATCTTGTAGGTTAATTCTACAAATGCATCCATTTAGTCTAGATTATGTAATTTGCTGGCATATAATTGTTCATAGTCATCTCTTATGCTTCTATGTTTTACTGCTATATTATCACCTGTGATGTCTTCTCTTTTGTTTCTAATTTTGAGTCATCTGCCTTTTCTTCTTTGTTAGTCAAGGTAATGTCTTGTCCATTTGGCTTATCTTATCAAGGAATTGGTCTTAGTTTTGTTAATTCTTTTTGTTTTTCTGGTCTCTATTGTATTTATTTCCGCTCTGGTCTTTTGACCTTTATTATTTCCTCTTTCTGTTAACTTTGGGCTTAATGTGTTCTTTAGTTCCTCAAGCTGTAAAATGAAGTATGTTATTTGTTCTCTTTCTAATTTGTAATATGTGATTATTGGTTTCAAATATCTATGTAGAACTGTTCTGGGTGTACTCCATAAGATTTGATATGATGTTCTAAAAAAGATTTGTTATGTTGCATTTCCATTTCATTTGTTTTGAGATCATGTTTTCTTTTCCTTATGATTTATCTTTGACTCCTTGGTTATTCAGAAGTGTCATTCAGTTTCTATGTATTTGTGGATGTTTTCACTTATTTAGTGTCAGTATCATACAAAGTCAGCAAAGTTAGTTGTATAAATTTTATCTTCTGAAATTTCCTAGGATTTTTGTATCCCATTATATAATCCATTATATAATCTATACTTCACAATGAGATGAATATATATGTTGAAGATTGGATGGAATGTTCAATGGATGTCCCTTATGTCCACTTCTTTTAAAGCTTGTTTCCTGGGACACCTGGGTGGCTCAGTTGGTTAAGCCTCTGCCTTTGGTTCAGGTCATAATCCCAGGGTTCTGGGATACAGTCCCATATCGGCTCCTTGCTCAGCAGGGAGCTTGCTTCTCCCTCTGCCTGCTCTGCCTGTTCTACCTGCAGCTCTCTGAGCTTCTGCTCTCTCTCTGACAAATAAATAAAGTCTTTTAAAAAATAGAGTATGTTTCCTTTCCAGTGTTTCCTTGCTTTCTGTCTGGATAATGTATCTATTGCTGACAGTGGGGCAAGGAAGTCCCTTAGTATTACTGGATTGCTGTATATTTTGCCCTTAAGATCTGTTAGCATTTGCTTAATATTTTTCAGTACTTTAGAAATACTTGTGGGTTTATACCTTCTTGATGTAGTGACCCTTTACATTTCTATAATGGCCTTCTTGTCTTTTGTTACCTCTTTTGACTTTGATAGAAAGTCACCACTATAAAGCTACCACTTTTTCATTTGCTATAAAATAGTAGCCTGCACCTGTCTTCTTTTGGTTGGTGCTTGTTTGAAAAGTCACCTTCCACCTCTTCACTTTGAGCTTATGTATGTCTTTAGAGCTGATATAAGTCTACTGTAGGCAACATATAGTTGAGTCGTCTTTGTTTTTTGTCACTCCAGCCACTGTGCCCACTATTAATTGGTGAGTTCATCCATTCAATAGGGTATATAATTAGGGTAACTATATTAATATGTAAGGACTTTCCAGTCTTATCTTTTGCTCACGGGTTATTTTCTTTGTATATTGTTTCTTTTTCACTTTGTTTCTATCCACCTTTGTAAGGTGGTGGGTTTTGTCGAGATTTCCTAGGTCTTCCTCTTGTGTGGGTGTGTGTCTGCTCAAGATTTTTGTTCTGTGGTTTCCTTGAGCATTACATAAAACGTGCTAGTCCTTTTTCCCCTGCTACCAACTAATATTCATTTGTGTCTGCTCCCTGAGTTTTACCTTATGCTTACGCTGAGGCTTACGTAAATAATGGTAGTCCTATATCTGCTGCTAGGAACTCATGTTTATTTCCCTATAATCATTCTACTTTTACTCCTCCACTTTTGTTTCTGATGGCAAACATCCTCTAATTATGTGAATTCCTCAACCAACTGTACTCCCTACCATTATTTTCAATATTCTCCTCCTTTAACCTTTATTCTATAATTGTTTAACAAACTATTTTTAATGTGAGATCTTCCCATATTGATGATCTACATCACCATTATCAGAGTTTTGTGTGATTTCACTTTTTGTGTGTCACTAGTGTCTTTTCATTTCAGCTTAAAGAGCTCCTTCACCCCTCTCTTGCAAGGCAGGTCTTGTGTGGTCAACACCCTTAACTTCTGTTTGTCTGGGAAAGCCCTTATTTTCCTTCATCTTTGACATCTTTGGTGGGCAGAGTATTCATGACTGCCATTTATATCTTTCAATACTTTGAATCTGCCTCTCCTTTGTCTCATGGCCTGTAGTGTTCCTGTTGAGAAATCTGCCCAGAGGCTAAAGGGTGAGATGTTCCTTTGTGCACCAATTTTTTTCTCCCTGCCTCTAATTCTTTACCATTGGTTTTGGACATCTATAATGTTCCACTGAGAAACTTATTGGCACTGAGGTAATAAAGTGTTCTATTAGCTCTGTGGACTTGTATGTTCAGTTCCTTGCAGGATTTGGGAAGCTCTCAGCAACTATTTCTTTAAATAAATGCTGCCTCCTTCTTTTCTCCTTCTGGTATATTCATTATTCTTATATTGCCTTTTTGAAGAGTCTAGTAACTTGCATAAGGTTCCTTGACATATTGAAAATCTTAGTCTCTCTCCTCTTCCACTTGAATCATTTCTAAATTCCTATCATCCAGATAGCCTGCCTTCCTTCCAACTGATGTGCTATATTTCCCATGCTTTCGAGTTCATTTTCATCTTACGTTAGTGCCTCAGATCCAGAATTTCATTGGTTCCTTTATATAATTTCAGTCTTATTGGTAAAGAACTCCTGTTCATTAGTCTTATGCCTGAGTTTTCAGGAATGCCTTCTAAAATTTTCTGTAGCACCCTGAATTTCTTCATGAAAGTTGTTTTTAACTACATATGAATAGGATCACAATATTCTTTGTCTTTGAATATAGTTGTTCTTTTATGATGCCATCATGCCATAATTTTTCATACCAGATGAAATGGGCCTTTGTCATCTCACTTGAAGGTTCAAACACCTTTATTTACGAAAGTCTTTGTTGACTTTAATTCTAACAGTTAAGTACATTGGCAATGAGAAACCGTACTCTTCTTTACCAGAAGGTCATGATATCCCACAATTTTCCTTTTGTCTTGCTGGAATATTTCATTTTCTTTTGTTGGAGCTGATTCAGCACTAAAATTAGCACACCTAAGAGACCTGACATTAAAAAAAAAAAAAAAAAAAAAAAGCTGGTGGCAGAGTGGCAGGACCATTGTGGGCTTTAGTACTTGCGTCATGGATGTGCCCAAGGCCAGTGGGATGGATGAGTAGGGTCTCAGACCTCCCAGACGTCTTGTAATTCCAAGCACACAGCAGGAAACACCTTCCTTCAATTCTTAGTCTGCCTTCTCCCCTTTTCTTCCCTTGTGCCAGTCACAGAGCTCTCCTCAGAAATCCAGATGTTGCTGAAGAGCAACAGGTCCCTCCATGCACCTGAGCAGCAAAGGCGACTTTAAATTACCCTTTCTTTCTACCTCCTCGGCCTCCTCCACTAGGACCACTATGGCTGCTGTTGCTGTATCTCCCTTGGCCCCACAGCCTCTCTGAAACCCAATCCACCCACTTTGAAATGAAGATGGAAGATCTCTCAGTGTCCTTCTATGGTCTGTAGGGGCACCTTCACTAGCCATGGATGTCCAATTAGATCGAAATGGAAAGGGAGAGAAAATGCACAATTCACACTGCCAAGATGCTGATAGCACGCCTTTCTTCTCATTTTAATAGTACTGAATGAGGAATATCTTCTGTTTAGTGTTTTACCTAAATGAGGACTGAGATGAATCTGAAATGCAGTACACATGTTACCTGGGGAAACGAGGCATATAGGAAAGGGTAGGAAAAAAACTGAGAAAGGCCAAGTTCCAAGGAAAACCACAGGTGCTTGTTTTCTATACAAATATATTACTCACACTGGAACAGCGAGTCCAGGACAACATGACTTTATCTGAGATCAATCCATTCCAGCGCAACTTAAGAGTCCAAACTCCCATTTAATATCCTGGAATCATATCTCTATCACTCTAGCTCTGGTTCCAGGATAATGCCACAAATCCCCTCCAGTCCATCTTTCACACATACACAAATTCTGGACAAATACCAAAAACCCCACAACTAGTCACAGATACCAAAGAGTGCATGGGAGAAACTTAAACATGAGGCCAATAAAGGGAATAAGGTTTCCAGGTTTCTGTTTTATTTTTGTGCCTTTTGATTCTGAAATAGCTCTTCCAGTTGTTAGGCTATCCTCACACCAGAATGTGTTTAGGACCCTTGGCTTCTTCCCATCCTGATAGGTTGTGACAGACAGAAATGCTCCCACATATTTCCAGGCCCCACCAAGAACCAGTTTCCTAGCACCACTTGGGGTCTGTGAAGAGCAAGGGCCCTGGCTCAACCCCCCCATCCCAGCAAACTCTGTCCTCCGCGGGCTCCACTCCCTTGCTGTTCTATGAGGTCACCAAGCTGCTTTAATTGAAATCATTTCATAGGATGTTTTCCTTCAGGATCTTCTGAGGACACAGCCCGAGATTTGCATGGGGACTGGAAAGGAACCTTGTGAACACCACCTATGAAAGGGTGGCAGTAGCTACTTCCTCTGTACAGAGGAAGAAGTTGAACTGCAACGAAAGAGCAGTAAGACCCACAAATGATCCAAACAGGGAGGTAAGGAGCTGAGCTGCCCTTCAAGTTGCTTCAACTTGAGGCAGTTTTGCTGCTAGGATTGGAATGCAGGGTGTCAGGTGTGCCCCCGCAGCTGAAGGACGCAGTCACCTGCACTGCAACATGTTTTGTTTGTACCTCGATTTGCTTATTGGATGGAATAAAGAGAAAAGGAAGATAAGGAGTATTTGTCTTAGTCCATCCAGGGTGCCATCACAAGAAGACACAGACTGGGTGGCTTATAAACCACAGACACACATTTCTCACAGCTCAGAGGCTGGGAAGTCCAAGATCATGCCACCAGGATTTCATGTCTGGAGAGAATCCCCTCCCTTCCTGGTCTTCTTGTGACCTCACATGGCAGAAGTGGCAAGGGAACTCAAGGCAACTTTGACAAGGGCACTATTTCCCAATCATCTCCTCCCAAAACCCACCCCCTAGCATCATCACCATGGGGCTCAGGATTTCAACATACGAATTTCTGGGGGACATATTCAGCCCACCCAGTACACTTCTCCCCTACAATTTCATTGTGTGCAGCAGTGGGTCAAGGTGGAGTGGGAAATGTGGGGAGATTTGGAGACAAATCCCTTGAGCAATTGCAATGTTAACTCACCAATTTGAATGTGTTTATTAGTTGTCATTTTTAAGTAATTTTTTCATAGTCAGAAATCATTGTAATCCCCATCTTACAGAGGAAGAAATCAAGAATCAGAAATTATGTTAATGATGTGCAAACTCTCAGTTATTAGAAGAGCTTACTACTCCAATTCTCCCTCTTTCACCAGAGCTATCTTATATATCTTCATACTATACATGCACTAATTTTCAGTGGTGAACTTAAATATTAAGTATTAAACATTAAATCTTCATTTTTTTCCCTTTGTGTTCAAGCTCTCTGGGGCTAGCTCAACATGTCCTATTTCTTTATCAATTGAGCACCAATGTAGGGAAGAGAAACATTTCAACCTGCCTTCATAAAATGCATGGACACAAAGATACTTCCTATCTCAGACAGAATCTAATGAAATTAGTTGATAATAGCAAAAACAAAAAAACAAAACAAAAAAAACCCACTAAATGCATACCTTGGAGAATGTGCCCAAGACTCTCCTTTAATGTCATTTTTCAATGGCCTTAGCATCAATATTTCCATTTTAAAACACTCTTGGTAATAGATCCTAATAGCTAAGGGCCATTTCAAACAATAGAGATGAATCAGTCTGACCTTTAAAACAAAACTTAAATGTCAAAAGATACATTTGAATATCAAGAAGTTCTTTTAAAAATATTATCCCAGGGTGCCTGGGTGGCTCAGTGGGTTAAAGCCTCCGCCTTCAGCCCAGGTCATGATCTCAGGGTCCTGGGATCAAGGCCCGCATGGGGCTCTCTGCTCAGCGAGGAGCCTGCTTCCTCCTCTCTCTCTCTCTGCCTGCCTCTGTGCCTACTTGTGATCTCTCTCTCTGTCAAATAAATAAATAAAATCTTTAAAATATATATATTATCCCAAAAGTCTAGGTGGAAAATGTTCTAGATCCATACTTTCTAGACAGAGTGAGTTCCACAAGAATCAATCTATTACAGATACCACCAAATTTGGAGTATAATTCATTTTACTAAAGATTATATCACATCTAAGTATGTTTGGATTGGTGTGGTCAAAATTATAACCTTTTTTTTTTTTTTTTTAAGATTTTACTTACTTATTTGAGAGAGCGAGAACACAGGCGGTAGGAAAGAATAGAAGAAGATGAAGAAATAGATTCCCTGTTGAGGAGGGAGCCTGATGTAAAGCTTGATCCTAGGCACCCTGGGATCATGACTTGAGCCAAAGGCAGACAGACACTTACGCAACTGAGCCACCCAGGTGCCCCACCTATAACCTATTTTTTTGATGCCTTATGGCAGTAGTATATAGTCTGATAATTTTCAGGACCTTAATTGCTTTAGCTTAAATATCTGCTTGAAGCTGGTATGATTCATTCTCTTTGTCTTCTGAGCATCTTCATTTACACAAGGGAGCCACCCTCCACATGGTTTCACCTCCAGGCTTTTCTCAATATTCTTAGGATGGAGACCAGGGAACCCTGAAAGTCTTTTGGAACTATCAAGGACTATGGTGAGTAAGGCACTGATATTGGTTGCAAAATTTAAGAAGGCATCAAAAACTCAGTTATTAAGATAAATAATATTTAATGCAGTCATTTAAAAAATAAAGATTAATGTAAAATCCGAAAAAGAAAAGTATCTAAATGTTACGTAATTACTGGCTTTTCCTTTTACCTCAGGTGCCAAAGGCTCTGCACAGCAGTTATTATTTAAAATTTTGTTTTTGATATCCCTTATAATATCCTTGAACCTTTTCCAGCATTCTTCCATTTTTATTTATGGAAGGTGTACTGAACTGTGCATTCCCAAAATACTTCACCCATTTTCTTTGCCCAACAGAAATGACATGAAACAGAAGGCTATTAACTTCATAATATACCTCTTGGCAGCATTCTGCATCTCTTATTCTGACATAGATCCCAAAGCAGCAAAGAACATAATGTTGTTCCTGTTCATATATTTATATGGACTCATACTCCACGTTTCATTTGTGAAAACCTTTCCCTCTCACATTAGATCTCAATGGTCTCTCCAAAATTCCTCTCTATAGTTCTGGAAGTGTCATCCCATTTTAATATATAGCATACAATGTCTACCTTTGCTGCCTGATATGTATGTTCTCTGAAAGAGAAACACCATGAGCTACTTGGGGTAGTTTACTACTTTGTGTTGTAACACAAACAATGTGCTAGCACATAAATACTGAAAACCCACACTCTTCTCTCTCTCTTGGACTCCAAGAATGCATCTCTTTGCTTCTTGGCACATATATCTCTGGAGTTTGTGGCAGTAAAATCCATGAACTCATCCTGTGCATCCATAAGAGCTGTTATTCATCACTCTTCCTTCCTGGTCTTACCTCAACTAGGAAATTTTCATGTAACCTTTTAGATGTGTTTGCCTCAGATCAGTATTATCCACCTCTTCCCTAAGGCACCTCCGCTGGCAGAAGAGTATGAAGTAATGCAGAATCCAGAAGTATTATGCAAAGCTGCAGATGGCAAACAGAACACTTAACTGTCATGATTTATCTTTAAAATGCATGCCAACTTTTCATTCTATCCCATAATTCACTCATTCAACAAATATTAAGATGCCTACTCAGTGCCAGACATTGTCACAGGGAAACAGCAAAGAATACACATACTTGTATTTGTTTTTAATCTTATAGTGTTTTATACAATTTAGCATAAGCAGAGAAACAAAAGAAAAATTATCCCAAATCCAACAGCAAAACTGATAATCTGAGATGGCCAATTACTGCTTCAAATACCACCAGTCATGCTTTTGCACATCCTGGGATTATGTGTGCTCCAGTTTGAAAAGTAGAGTCTTTGGTAACTCCCAGAAAACAAAATAAATATTAATATTTACTCTGCATGAAGATACATTAGAACTAGCTCATTTACATCTGCCTACATTCTGAAATGACAAAGGTAGAATCCACCTCAATACCTACAGAAAATGTAAAAAACTTATACTTTAACAGAAAATCATGTGTGAGGAGGAGGTGGAATCACTCTTGACACTTTAAGGTCAAATCTTCATTGGCCATAGCACTACATTGTTCACCATTGCTTATCTTACCCTTAATTAAACTGCTCTTGAATTTTTTGACTTTAAATTTATTTTTTCAGTGTTCCAAGAGTCATTGTTTATGTCCCATACCCAGTGCTCCATGCTCTTGAATTCTTAATGCATCTGCTGATCAGCTTCAGAAAGGATCTCTCCTTAGAAAAAGTTAATTTTCACACAAAAGAAACTTTTAGACTTATCTCTGCAGAGAAATGCTGAACAGTACTGGTATTCCCTTTTATTGGTCAGAACCAAAGCTAATGACAAAGTATTACATTCCTCAATGATGGTTTTGTCTTAAATAGTTTAATTTTAGCCATAGGTCTAACTCTAAAAATAAACATGGGATTGACCTGCTTGTGCTTGTGGATATGTAGTATATGTACTTTTGAAAGGAGGCAGTGATTTGCAATAGCACAAGTAATTTCCTACTAGGATTAAGATTCAATTCCCCAAAACTGTAGTGACTGGATAACCTGCATGAAAGCCCGGCTCTCCAAGTCAATCACTCTAAATTATTACAAAAAAGGTCTCATAAGTGCATTAATGTAGATATGTGTTCTTTTGCAGACAGCGTATAAACTCAAGAATTCAGATCTTTTCAGACTGGTTAAATGAGAAAAGTAAGGGAAATATATATATACACTGTAGGATAAGGAATATGCAACGGAATAACCTGTGTCAACTGGCTTGAGATTTCACTGTTTCAAAATTCAGATTAAGATCAGTGTTTAATAACCTAAACTGAGAAAAGCCTAGGAGCGCACACCTTTTAATAACTCCACAGAGGATGCTGATTGAAATACTACCATAAGACTAAAGTCCACTTTAATCCTGAATATAATTTAGGCTTCTGTCTTTGTAAAGACTTAAATTTATCATGCCCAAAGGCTAGAATTCAGAAGGTTTAATGTTCTCTTTACCTCCAGTTTCTAATATTTTACATTAATGATAGCACTTAGAAGCATAAAGCCATTACTGTCTCCAGCATGGGAATTCCAAGTTACCACAATTCCTTGTATATGAACCCTCTCCTGTGCACAGTTGCATTCTATTTTCAAGTCTTCGTGTTATAGGTTGGGTCTCTAACAGTAAATGATTTTAAATATATGACCTTATCCTACCAATAAGAGGAACTGAACATTTTATATTTGAAACTTTAAGGTCAGTTTATTAAGTTCAATGATGAAAGCTATCAGAAGAATATTCTCCTGAAAATTATTTTTTCTTAGAAAAAAAGAAAGAAAAATCAACACCTCAGCCCAGCCACAGATGCTGTGGCAGTCACACCTCTCTGCAGATGGGGACAGTCCATTAGTCAGTCAAATCACTCTCTGGGTCAGCAGGATTATAGTCAGGATCATCCTCATCATCCTCTAGCTCTAAGTCATCCATTTCTTGGAACAGAGATTCATCTACCTCCACATTGTTTCCAGCTGTAAAAGACAAAAGATTTCACCTTCAGTCTTATACTCAGGAATAAAAGACCTAACTCACTGGCAACACCAAACACAAACTGCTAAATGTGCAAATGAGGTGCCAGTGATGAAATCCTAAACAACTATTGCCAATCACAGCAACAATGATCTGTACTGGTCAGCAGAGACACACATTTTAATAAAAGCAACTTCATGCTTCCAGTTAAAAAAAAAAAAAAATTCCAGTTAGAAAAAAGCTTTCGTAAAATGAATTGTTTATGATGTGGATGTTGTAAGTTGAAGACGATGGTATATCCTGGTTTTGGAAAGTTGATTATCACTGACCATGGGGCCCAAACCAGGAGTTCATCTCTTCCAGTACTGGCACATACGTACATCACTGAAGCTCAACTCTACTTGTTATTCAATTGATAGATATAACTTGATCTTTACTCTCACTTAGTTCCCCTTATAACCAAAGGTATGCCTTTCTCAAATTCCAAATACCTAGACACTACAGGAAGCAATACCTCGGCCTTGCATTAAACATCTTTACTCTTCAGTTTGTCCCAAGTACATAAAGGTGGGATAGTACAGTACTACTCTTAAATCACCAAAAATTGTTCATTTTCCTTTCCTGGCAGACTTCACCCCACAGACATTCAATCTAATGAGAATGAATCTATTAAGGAATGAGCTGTTAAGTAATAAAATACACCTTTGCTAAGTGCAAGCCAAGAATAACTCACTGTCTCTGGGAGAGAAAGGGAAGGCTTTCCAAAACAGAGGACATCTAAAATATCTTTACAATAAATTGTAATCCATCAGAAGAAAAGGAGACAGGATGAAGCAATTGTAGGTAAAGGTATACACAAAGGGAGAAAGAAAAAGCAAGACTTCGAATACTTCTACCTGGAACATAAGATTCTTTAAGAAAAATATCTGTAGATAACATAGATGAAGGCCAAACTGAAGAATTGTGTAGGTCAACCTTTTCCTCTAAGCAACAGAGAACCATCAGAAGATTTTAAGGAGAGAAGTGTCATGATTAAACACGAGTTTTAGGAATGCCACTTCAGGGGCAGTGACTAAAGTCACCAAAAAGAGGAAGAGACTAAAGCAGGGAGACAATGTAAGAGGCTACCACAAATATCTTGGGAGAGGGAGGGTGATAAAACCTTCAAGTTATGAGGAAAGAGTTGAAAATGTCTGGAAAAGACATTTCCGACGCAGAATCAGTGGACAGCTTTTGGTGAGTCACTGAATATGAGGAGATATTAGACAAGGTAAGGAGTCAGGATGAATGAAGACAGTAAAACTTCTAATGTGCAAGAGAGAATGAGACACAGTTTTTTGGTTCCAGAACTTCTCAATATAATATAGGAGAAAAACAAGCTAATAAAGTGAGGGGGGATACACAAGGACAATCTTGCTGTGGTCTGCTTGACTGTTTGGGGTATTTTTATTCATTTGAGACTAATAAATGTCTTGGAACAAGAATGCCATAAGATATATAATATAAAATGATAAGTGTCCATAAGGCCCCAGCTCAAGTTAAGAATATGATTTGGTAGTGAGGCCACATCAACACTGCTTCTTAACATTCTCCAGAGATAGTCCAGGAACAAGGTTGAAAGGCCAGATACTACAGGATCTCCAATTGCCAAGATGAGCATGAAAAAAGCTAATGAAGTGCTGAGCTCTAGGGTGCTATCAGAAGTGTGACTCAGTATGGAGCCCAGTTTAAGAAATATACATAGGCCGTAAGCTCCATAAGGGCAGGAAATCTGTCTATACTGTTTTTCTGCTGCTGTATTGTCAGCAACCAAGACAACACCTGGATGGATGAATAATGGATGGACAGAAGACTGAAAGAGGATAAAGTTTAGGATAAAAAGGAGAAGGAAAGCATAAGGAAATAGATGTTCCAGACAGTAAGATTAGTATGAAATATAAGATTTTTGGTTAGAGGGCATGAAGTTTCAGAATTGAGGTCTTTATAAAGTTTCGTGACCATGAAATAGTTTCCAGAGATTTCTGATACTAGAAATTTAAGTAAACCAGGTCACCTGAGTAACAGTGGCCTGGTTTACTGGTTATTAGACTAATGTGACCCTAGTTGTTTACTGCTATCTTTGATGTAACTTATCAGAAAACTTTAAAAAATACATTGCTATACTTTAGTGTATAAATTAATCAAGCAGAACTATTTATTCTTCACAATGTATTTGTTTATAGCCTTGGGAGGAACACTTTGAGTTAAGTTCATGGTTTGATATTAAAAACAGTGCACTATGTACACATGGAATCTTAGTATTATCTTACCATCTTCCAAAAACTGGATATCAGATGTGTCAAGATTATGATCTGTTTCAAAGAGCTGTTTCCCTAAAATAAACAAATATGTTTAATTCAAACATATTTTTTCTATATATTCTAGTTTCCCACCTCTCCAGTTTTCCTCCATCTTCCCTACAATCCTTTAAAAAGTATAATAATCCGGGGCGCCTGGGTGGCTCAGTTGGTTAAGCAACTGCCTTCGGCTCAGGTCATGATCCCGGAGACCCGGGATCGAGTCCCACATCGGGCTTCCTGCTCGACGGGAAGCCTGCTTCTCCCACTCTCACTCCCCTTGCTTGTGTTCCCTCTATGGCTGTGTTTCTCTCTGTCAAATAAATAAAATCTTTAAAAAAAAAAAAAGTATAATAATCCAAGAAAACAAGTCTGAAAACCTATTTTTCTGTGGATTTCAATTTTATCAATTCAGTAAGTAGCTAAGACATATGTGGTACATATCTGCATTAAAATGGAACAAGTGAAAACCCAGTCTGCTTTAGAGTCCTAGAAAAACAAATGCATTTGACACTACCACTTCTAATGCTTGGGATTCAGAATGTTGTCGTAGCCGTATCTCAAGATCTATCCATTGCAATATTTAGATCAGAGATAAGCCATAAAAATTAATTATAATTATGAATGAAGAAATGTCATCATGTAGACAGAATGCTTTCTCCTTTTGTCCTAGATGCCCGAGTATGTTATTTTTCTATAGAAATTTGTCCAAATGATCCTCTTGCTGTGCAAGCATATAGATAGCCTGGGCAGTGGGAAAGGGATTCATACCACTTAATTTATTTTTTCCTGCTTGTTCTTCTTCTTTCATTCGTTTCTTTTTAATTTCCAAGAGTTCTGCATCAAACTTGGCCTTCCAACTTAAGAAATTCTCAATTGTAACAGGAGTGCCATGAAATAATTGCTTAGAAGATAAAAAAGACATGTGGCTAGGTAAATGAGATACTTATAATTTATTAAAAAATTATCTATAAAGAAATAATGTATATTTCTTGATCTAACTTACATGAGCTCTACTAACCTTTATTAATCATTACCCATGCTATGTGACCAATGCAGTGACTTCTAACATTTTATGTAGCAAAACTTTAGTGAAATTAACTTTTATTCTGCAATTGCCAAAATTACTGAAATTTCCAAAAACAAAGAAAACCACCAACCAGAAAAAGAAAAGATTTAAAAAATAATGAAAGAAAAACCCAGCTTTATAATATATACCTTTTCAGCTTCCTCTGCCTCTTTTTCTTTTTGTTTCTTTTCTTCTTCTCTTCTAGTCTTTATTTGATCTACTATTTCATTTAATTTTTCTTGTACAGCTGTCACTAACGTAAAGATCATCACCATACCAAGGTTTTCTTCTGCCTATGTAATGAAAAGAAAGATTCTAAGTAAGAAACAAACTTCTCAGGAAAACAAACAAACAAAAAAACTAACGAATAAAAAAGTGTTCCATCATAATCATCAAATTCCACACATTTATGATTATTAATTCAGTTACACCATAAGTTCAGACACCTGAATAAATGATCATTTAAGAATTGAGCACATATATATACATATACACCAGTAACTATATATTAAATCTGAAAAGACATGTAATTTATTACACCCCATCTGAAACAGCTATCTATTTTATTAAATTCTGTTTAATAACCAGAATTCAGAAAACCTTTTCCTACAGCAGCTAGTAACATGAGCTTTCCACCATATTTTCTTCTGGGATATTTTAAGGGCTGCAATAATGAACTGAACTTTGAAGCCAAAGTAACTTTCTAATATGCAATAATAAAGAATATAGGTACTTTTGTGATTTATCTTTACCTATCTTTTTTTCTTCAATTTGAAATAGCTTAAAATCAAATATAAAAGCTCTCCAACTCATAAAAGGGATAGATAGTGACCCTTGAACAATACAGGTTTGAAATGCTCAGGTCCACCTACATCCATTTTTTTTTTTCCCAATAAACATAGTATAGTGCTGTAAATGTATTTTCTCTTCCTTATGACTTTCTAATAACATTTTCTCTTACTTTAAGAATACAGTATATAGTACATATACCATAACAAATATGCATTAATCACTGTTTATGTTATAGGTAAAGCTTCATGCCAGTTAGTAGTAGTTTTGGAGGAGTCAAAAATTACACATAGATTTTCTACTGTGTGGAAGGTCAGTGACCCTTAGCCTCAAGGGTCAACTGTAATTCCAAAGCTATTTGGAAGTTGGTCATTTGAATGCAGATTAAAATAAAACAAGATACCTTGTTTATCCATCGAAACAAGATACAGTCTAAAGGAAACAGATCGAAAAACAAAACAAAACAAACAAAAATCCCAAATATACAAGCCAGAATCTCCATCTTAGAAACAGAAGAGATTTCCAACCATTCCTTTGACAGGGCTGGCCTCAGCAGCATTTGAGTACTTCATTCATTTTTTGGGCCCTCTGAATACAAGGCTTCAAGCCAGCTCCTGTGACTCACTTCTAGGTGTTTCCCTTTGGTGTCTCCATGCTAACCTTCCTAAATCTAACTATATAAACCTCTCTTCTGAGTGTCAAACACATATTAAAACAGCCCAATGGACAGAAATATGATGTCGCACAGGCATGTGAACACTAAAATCATCATCTTCTCCACAAAACCTATTTCTAAGTTCCCCAACTCAGAGAACCACCAACCACCTGGCATGAACACTCACATCCTATCCTAAGCTCTACCACTGCCTCTAATCTATTCTTAAATGTCATTTCAATCTGCCTACTATCTCTATCAACACTGTTATTTCCCTAACCCAGGACACCATCATCTTCAACTTCAAATATTACGAAAAACTCCTAACTGGTTTTCTCAAAATCTGTAGTCTTGTCACCCCTGACATCAACTTCTCTAGCCACTCAATACACACACATAACTGATCTAGTCAGTCTCTTGCTTAAAACTCCTCAACAGCTTCTCACACCAACCAGGACCAAGATCATGCTTTTAAAACAGTTCAGAAGAGCCTTTGGGAATCTCTTTAGTTATGTGACATAAGATCACTAACCTCAAATTCTAAGCTCAAGAAATTTAGTATGACTAGAAGTTCTGGAAGGAAATACTGATCTCTTCTCTCCCTCTCATTTCTATGACCCTGAACAAGCTCACTCCTCTGCCCTTAATCTCTTCTCTTGATTGCGTGGCAAACTCTTTCTCTTGAAAGCTTCTCCAGGGCCTCAAGTCTATGTCCACTCACAGCACTCTTCCACACAGAGTAACAATTTCCAATTTGCTAGTCCACACTCCTCACTAGAATATCAAATCTATGAAAGGGGTAATGGTGTCTGTCTTGGTCACTTAACTTAATGTTTGACACATTTCAAAAACAAATCCCAGTAGGATCTATTTTTTTAACAACATAAGTATTCTAGAGTTCCAATAAGAAAAGCATCATTTATATGAAACTAGACAATGAGAAGTCACATAAGAGATTTCTATATTACTACTAATTAAAGGAATTTCAAATTATGATTGTATAATATTTTCATCTTTTTTTCTTTCTAAATGAAAAAAAATGTCTAATGTTAGCAGATGTGGGCAGACACCTCCATGGCTACAGTGAGATCATAACTTGGCACAATCATTCTGAAGGCCCACTTGGCAATGTGTATGAAATTAAGTATGCATAACCTTTAACCCAGTAATCTTACTTACAAAAAACACTGGACTAGTATATTCATCAATAATAGACTTTCTTCATTTATTCAAAAAATATCCGAATGTCTCCTATATGACAGGTACTAGGAACTCAATGGAGCCTCTGCTCTAAGGATTTACAAACAGTGATATATAAGAATGTCTAAAGGGACACCTGCATGGTTCAGTCAGTTAGGTGTCTGATTCTTGATTTCAGCTCAGGCGTGACCTCAGAGTTGTGAGATCAGGCCCCATGTCAGGCTTCACACTGGGTGTGATGCCTGCTTGGGATTCTCTCTCTCCCTCTGCCCCTGGCCCTCCCCCCCTCAAAAAAGAAGCATATCCAAAGAGTTACATATTAAATCAGGTAAAAATGATAAATAATTGTTTCAAAAAGGATATGTGCAATTATACATACAGTGAAATTCTACTCATATACATGTTTACTAAAATGGAAAGATACTCACATATATCATTATGTGAAAAAAAGGATTTTTTTTTTTAAGATTTTATTTATTAACTTGACAGAGAGAAACACAGCTAGAGAGGGAACACAAGCAGAGGGACTGAAAGAGTTGGAGAAGCAGGCTTCCCGCCGAGCAGGAAGCCCGACGTGGGACTCAATCCCGGGTCTCCAGGATCATGACCTGAGCCGAAAGCAGTCGCTTAACCAACTGAGCCACCCAGGCGCCCCGAAAAAAAGGATGTTTTAAAACATTATATATAGAATGATCTAATTTGGGATAGAAGAAGAGTACTATGAATATAAGCATAAGAAAAAAAAGTCTGGAACTGTATCATACATTCAGTTATACCTAGTCGGTGAGATTAAGAGTAATTTTAATTTTCTTTTTCATGAGTTTCTGTACTTTCTGAATTTTTTTATAATATGAATTTATTATTTTGATATTGAAAATCAATACTGTTTTGGAAGAAAAAGTATAAATATTCCCTCAACAGATCTGACCTCAGGTAAATAAGTATGAGAAAGAAATCAAAACTTCTTTTCTGAAAGGAAGGAGGTTGAGTACAAACAAAATATAAAACACATAAAAAGTAATCAGATCAAATAACTCAAATTAATAAATGACTGACTGAATTAGCATATTTCCCCAGGTTCTTTGCAATGTTTTATAATGAAGCATTTTAAGTCAAATATTAGAATTAGTATGGGTAGCAGAACGAACAGGGCCCAAGATAAGCATAAATTCATGTTTGATTTATCTTCTTTCACTCTTCATTCTGGTAATAGCTCCAGATATTTTTAAAATATCAGCATCCAAAGGACCAATAGTCCTTGAAATAAAAACACCAGTCACATTTAAGGTGTAGATATGTTTTCTGCCAATTCTTCTTAGAACAAACAAACAAAACTAGGAGTTCTATTTATAACATGGTGGCGTAAAGATTTTGTCCTTCCTGCTCCCTACTCTGAAGAACCCATGAGAACGCTTAACCCAAGCAAGACATAGCTTTAAATTCTGGTTAAGCCCAAACTAAGAGGAACCTATCCTACCACAGAACTAGCCAAAAGTTTTCCAATACTCCTTTTTTCTTCACAACCCCTGCTCTCAGGGGGATCATAACCCATGGCTTGTAAGCCTCAGGAGAGGAAAGAGAAGAAAAACAAAACAATCACGAGTCCTCTGCCCAGGTTGCAGGCAACTAGCCTATAATAGGTCAGAGGGGTTAGGAGTTTTAATTTTTTTTAAAAGTCAGAATTTTTAATTGCACATGGGGCTGGACATTCTGAGAACCAGATCAGAACTGTATTTAAATTTAAAGTAGTTACCAGACATTTTATTAACTAAAAGTCATGATGCTGACTGAGTTTCAAGGAGGGATATAAGGACAACTTCTCTTACTCAAATTTTAAATGTACAGTGGGAAACAAAAATAAAGATACTTTGTGAATACTTGCATTTGTATACATATATATATATAGAGAGAGAGATACATCATGAATTCTCCTTGTTCAAAGTACTGGTTATACATATTTACTAGCATTTTCTGACTCTTGAAATTAATGTATACTATTTAAGGCCAATAAAAAATGCCATTACAAAACTTATTTCCTTACCTGTAATGCTAATAGTTTTAAAATGTCCGAGACATCATTATCTTCTAGATTTTCCTGGGAGAATATTTCATAAAGAGGGGCTTCATCTGGGTATTTTTCACTGTATGTAAACTTGAGGGTAGTTTGGACAGCTAAAGACATAAGATAAGAGTTTGATATGGATATCTTAAAATGTAAAGTATACAGAGGTCAACGTCTTTGCTGAATCAGCAATTACTTTACAATGTGTCAGTGAAAAGTAGCACAACAGATTTTCCTGCAAAGAAAAACAAGGTTACTATGAGATAATCACTTAAGACAAATAACACATACCACAAAGATAAGTTAAAACAAATCATGGGAATACCAAAAATCACCTCAAACATATGAAATACATTTATTACTTAGGAGTATTTTACCATATTAATGTTGAGAAAGAAGATGGATAAAAGCCACTCTTTTTTTTTTATTGTTAAATTTTTTTTTTCCAGTGTTCCAAGATTCATTCCCCATTCCCCACACCCAGTGCTCCACGCTTTAGGTGTCCCCAGTACCCACCACCAGGCTCTCCCATCCCTCCATCCCCCTCCCTCCAAGTCCCTCAGTTTGTTTCTGTGTCCAAAGTCTCTGTTGTTTTGTTTCTCTCCCTGGATTACCCTAGTTCCCATTTACTT
>PITA01019058.1:0-38657 GCA_004023965.1 Spilogale gracilis | reverse complement strand
ATTTTTGGAGGGGTGGGGGAAGGTGAACATATTTTCTTTTCTTTGGGTTTAATACTTAGGAATGGAATTTCAGGGTTCTTTTGTAAGCACATGTGTAACTTCATAAGAAATCGCCAAATTGTTTTCTATAGAGGTTGCTGATGTTCCTGCCCACCAAAAATATCCAAGAGCCTCAACTGTCCCATATCCTCACAAACATTTGATATTGTCTGCTTTCAAATATTAGCCATTTTAGTAGGTGACTAGTCATATTTCATCGTGGTTTTAATTTGCTTTTCCTTGATGAATAATGACATCAAGCAGGTTTTCGTGAGCTTTTCATCCAACTTTTACTGGCTCTTACAATATCTTATCTTTTTTCCTCTTAGGAGACAAATGAAATATTTGACCTTAATTTTATTGGGTTGTTTATCTTTTTGTTAGTGAATCATAAGAGTGCTTTACAAATTCTGGAAGCAAGTGTTTTGCTATGTATATACACAGAAATATTTTTACCAATGTTGCAGTTCATTTTTTCATTTTCCAATAGTGTCATTTGAAAAGCAAATTTTTTTACTTCGATGAAATTTATCAGTATTTTAATTTTGTGATTATCCTTTTTTGTGTCCTAAAGAAATCTTTGTTTACCACGAGACTATGCAGATTTTCTCCTATGTTGTTCCTAGAAGTTGTACAGTTTTAGACATTATTTTTAGGTTTTTGATCCATTTCAAGTTGTTGTTTCTGTTTGTTTATTTTGGAGGCTTCTTTGTTTGTTCATTTGGGATGAACATTTCCATTTCCTCCCATTTAAGACGGATGTTAAAGGCTAAAGCTCAACTTGTCCCACTCAAGTATTTAGTTGCTTCAGCTCCTTTTGTTAAAAAGACTATGATTCTTCACTGAATGCTGACAATAGAGATATCTGCTTTTAACCATGATGAAGTAATAGGGAATGGAGTTACTCTTAAATAACGGAAAAGCTGGACAACATGAATGAAAGAACAGACAATAGGCAGTTCAGGATCAGGACCATGGGAGAAGAATCCTACAATGGCAACAGCTTATTGCCTAGAAAGCTTCCAGTCTACAGGAAGAGGGACCCAAATAAACCCAGCAGTCTCCCAAGTTAACAAGATCAGGGGTCCAGACCAGGTAGCCAATGCAGCTAGAATTTACAGAGCAAAATACCTAAGTCAAAATGAAGTCAAGGTATTTGTCCTCAAATCCCATCCATCATCAACTGAGAGCTGCCCCTAGAACCCCTATTCACAGAATTTCTAACCTGTGCAGGGAAGCCAAGAGACATCCCTCAGGCTGAAACACATATGGCTCACTTGGATCCCCTCCAGCATGTTCTGGAATGGTAAGGATAGAGTTCATATGGCAGGAAGCTGGCAGTTTTCTTGGGTCACATCTGCAGGGAAACCAGCCCAATGGGCATGTCCTGATGAGTGAAAATTTCAGGAGAGATCAGAGCCCTCCTGCCCCATTTTGGCAAGGGCTGAATAGTGGAGCCAATGTTTTCCCTAGGAACATGGTAGGCCATAGCTTGGGCAGTGGGAGCCTGAGCTGAAACAGGAAAGGAAGAATTGGGTAAATTTGGCCTGGTGATGGCTGTTGAAAACCTATGTGGACACCTAAGAACCATTTCAAGGGACTTGCTCTCAGAAATAACTGGGTGTATTTGGAGGGAATGACTAGAGGTTTGGTGACTTCCAAAGCCAGGGCCATGGAGCCATTTAGTAGGGGAGTTCCCTGAGTGGAGCTTGAGTTCCTTGGCCCAGCCTATAATGGCCCTTCACCATTGGACCGAAGATACCTCCCACATGTCTGGTGCCAAACGCTTCAGACTGACTAACATTCTTGGAGCACTGTCACTTGAAAAGGACTTCCAGAAAGGTGTGAACTTGTTCCTCTAATTGCTGCTGTTTCCAGTGCTTAGGATGACATCTGGCATCTAGTAGACCATGATAAATATTTGTTGAAAGAATAAATATCAAACAACCTCACATCCATGTGCATATTCCCTCTGTGATGTGTCTTCTCCCTCCCCACCCTGCCCCTCACACTATCTGTGTGAAGCTCATGTCAAAGTTGCTCCTAGTTAGCACTTAGCTCTTGTTCCAGAGAAATTATAAACCCCTTTGCTGGTCACAAAGCTCGTTTAAAGATGATGCATATCACTCTCAAGGCAAAGAGACTAAATCTCCATTTGCTCTGCCTCCAAGATGTGCCCCCACTTTAGACCCCGACTGAAATCTTCTGTATCTCTATGCCAACAGCCAACAACTGCTGAGGGATAGGCACCTAGAGAATAATGAAAATGACAAGTTTCCTTTCCCTCCTCCTAATTAGTTAAGAATTGCAAAGGCCTTCAAGTGACTATAAATAACAACCGTCACAGGTGGCGACTTCACCTGGAAGTAAGGTCTTGTTGAGTGTTTTACCCCCGGCTCCTGAAAGAAAATATTTCACTACTCAAAGAGCTTCTAGCAATAACCCAACATATGAATTTCAAAAGCTTATTCTCAAAAACCTTATCCTGTTAGATCCTGTGTTAAGCTGAATAAAAGGTTCATAAAAAATTGGACATTTTAGGCTGAAAAATAACTAAGAGGTCAAGAGACCAACCCCTTTTCTTCAAGTGAGACCTGTTTTAGCCTCTTTGCACACAGGAACTGACTCCGTGTTGTTCTTAAAGACCTTCAGAGCAGAACATGCCAGCACTTGCTTTAAGCAATTTCAGTGGGAACAGGGCTTCTCATATCGAAGTAAAACCCAATGATCTCTTCTTGTGCCATCCTCTTTGGTTTGGGCACTTTCATGGGTCACGAGTTCTCCAGATGCTACCAAACTCGAGAACCTCACACTTTTGTATTTGAGACAGTCACCAAGACTATGTAAAAATTTCACTACAGCATGGTTCAGAAGCAGATGTACAGTTATCTGAATCTTAGGTTGGCCTAAAAGTTCCAGAATAGTCCTAGCATAAGACCATTCTACACATCTGGATGCCAGTGGCTTCCAGAGTCTCAGTGAGGATGCGAAACATGCAGTCGGCCATGTCCCAATGATGGGCTACCAGGAGGGAGGAGGTATCCACAGGTATGGGATTAACCATCACACTTGAAGAATGAAGTCCCCAAGGACAGAAAAACAGGGAGGTCGCCTCCTCCTTTTTCCTTCTCGTTTGACTTTCCTAGCTACCTCTGATGTGTCTCTGTCAGACATTTTCTGTGCAGCTCTAGGGAAGCATTCTCGTGTGCTGAGCCAAATCCGCTGTAGAAAAAGAAGGAGGAGGGAAAGGGGGAGGAGGAGAAGAGGAGGAAGAAGAGGAGGAAGAAAAGAATAAGGAGGAGGAGGAAGAGATTCCTTTAAACCTAACCTGAAGTCTCCAAACTTCATGTCATGATTTCTTTGTGGCCTGAAATTAAAGAATCAATAACACGATCAATTGCCCTAATTGGTAGACAGATCTTATCTGCAATTCATACAGGCACTCTCCCCTGGTATATCTCAAAGTCAGATTTTACAGCTCACTGTACAATTTGCAAAAAAATGCTCTAACTAACAACTGTTTTGTGTTGGTTGAGGCGTTTATCACGTCTGCCCTGGATCCTTCCAAGCATTCCAGGGTGGTCACTCAGCTCACATGCTGGCCTGTTCTTACTCTCCTTCTCCTCCCTGATACAGACCAGCCCGAGTGGTCACCCTGGTTATGATCCTTCAGTGACTCCACTCAGACTTGGGGAGAAAGTCCAAGCACCTTAAAAAGGTCTTCACCCCATTGTCGGCACCTCTCCCACCCTCTCGTCTTATTCCCGCCCCTTCCTTCCATCTGGATCGAAGACTAACTGCTGCCCAGACATCACATACTGCCATTCTCTGATCTCCTCCCTATGCTCTAGCCTCTGCCTAGATTTTCTTTCTTGAATTTGAAGTCTCAGATTAGCCATCATCTTCTCCCAGGATCGGTCCTCCACACAGTATCTCCCAACCTTCATGCAGTGCAGCGAGATGACAATTGACTGGCTCCACATCATGAAAGGATTGAGATGAAAGGAGGGACCCTGGTCCCTCCAGGCCCCAGCCAGCCACTGAAAAGGGGAGGAATGCAGTGTCTTCGTGCCCCTGCCAGCCAGCCGGCATTGGCACACTCACTGGGAAGCTCCCGCTCCAGGAGGTGCTTCTCCTGTTGTCCTGTCTGCTCCTTCCCATCATTAAATGAGTTGCACAAAATGAAGCTGTACAATCATCCATTATAGGCAAGACAAGTGGATCCCTCTGTGCACTCCACGGAGGCAGGGGCTGTGGCCTTTGTGGGCAGCACAGTCACCCTCGTAAAGTATCAATGCATTGTTGACTCTCAGTAAGTGTGTGGTGGCTACTTGAGCAAATGCTAACGAGGAACCTGTTACCCTCCCTTTGCAGTCAGGCAGTTGCATGGGTATGTGACAGGAGGGACAACTTAGCAAAGCAAACCTTGTGGCCATTGCTTTTCTGTTTGGCTACAAACCAACTATCCCCATTGCTGGTGAACTAGAGCAGGAAGAGTTCAACAGTCTACGTAGAAGGCACACAGAGCATGCCCTTTATATGGTAAATAAGAGACTTCTCCCCTCCACAAAGGAGTTTATTTTGTTCCTCCTTTTTTATATTCAACAGAGTCAACTTCTCTGAATTTGATGAGTCTTCTACAAATTGCCAGAGCTGGTTGCAATGATATCTCTTGGACTTCCAGGCCGCTAAGCAATTCCAAACCCTCCTTGGGATGTCCACGCCACTGGGCTCTATCTGGAAGCCTGTCAGCAGCATCTCGTGTGAATTTCAAAACTGAAATACAGCATCTTCCTAGTTATGCAGAAATAGCCTCACAATACATTGTCCTGACATGTTCTGCCTCAGTTGTAGTGCCAAAACTATTTTTTTGAATCCTAGGGAGCACTGAATACACATCTTACTCCATGGCCCTTGTTTTCCCACAGATTATTTTTTCCTGAGAGCTTTATGTTCAGAGTTAATATCAAGGACATTTATGTTGCTCCCATGCAAGACCGAGTCCATACAAACCACAAAACAGAGAAGAGTTTGTCAAAAACAGAATGTATTCAGAAGAGAGAGATGCTTCTCTCTCTCTCTCCCTCTCTCTCTCTCTCTCCCCCTTTTTTTTTTGTAACTTACCTTGAACTGAATGCTATTTCAAGAGCTAAAATTACAGACTTGCTTTGCTGCAGGCCAGAGAAGCAAATGCAAACAAAAGCTTTCCTGGCAGCCCCAGAGCAACCCCTGACCCCAAGTGCCCGTCACTTCTGTGGGTTGTCATTATCACTCTTTTCTCCATAAAGAAGTACATTTAGGAAAGGACAAAAATAGGCAAGTAAAGCTGTCCGTCACTTTAATTCTTTATTTTTCTGAATAGTGTATTTTTCTTGGTCTATTAAAAAATACATGACCACTCATTCAGAATCCCTTCATTCATATAAAGCATTAAGTCTAATCCATTTTGCCTTTTTGAAGAACTGTCTTCTGCTCATTTGAAAGCCTGCTCTTATGATAAGGTTAACGCCTACCCCTCTCCCTACCATTTCATTTTACGCAAGCTCCCGACTTCAGTTACACAAGGCATTTTTCTTATGTCACCCTAATTTATTTTTTAGCAGAGCTCATATTATATCCAAGAGATTAATACACATGACAGCCTTTAAGCTCTAAAGCAGAATACAAGTATTAGCTCCCTTTATCATCCCTTCGGCACTTAATGCATAGTAAGAACTCAATAAAATGTCTCCAGAATGAACTTAAGTGCGCACAAAGAGGGACCAAAAAAAGGAAACAATTTCATGAGAGTGAAGATAAATCCAAAATACAGAATCTCCTAAAGTACCGGCATTGCCGACCCTGAGTGTTGGCTGTAGGCTGAGGGGGGCTCCTGAGACTTAGGGTGTGGCCACAGACACAGATATGGCTGTTGTCCAACTCTCAGTCATCTGACCTCAAGCAGTATTCAGTGCTCACATTCCTCAAAAATCAAATTAAGCACACCAGACATTAATGAGCAAGGAGATTTTACTGAAGATTCCACAGAGAGTCTGGGGATAGCAATCACATTGCATATTCCCAGGGATGCTCTTCTCCCGCTCCTGTCACTCCCCCCCAACCCCTGTTTCTGCAGGCATCCGGTTCTTGATGCAGCACAGTCTAGGAGACGTAAAAGGTGGTCACACTGAAGACACTTATCAAACAGGGATTTTCCAAACTGGGGATAGAGAAAAAGAGGTATGGTAAGAGAACAGGAACAGACATGTCTTGAAAGAAGTTGCTGTGGCCGATGTCAAAGAGGTTACTGCCTATGTTCTCTTCCAGGATTTTGATGGATTCCTGCCTCACGTTGAGGTCTTTCATCCGTTTCGAGTTTGCCTTTGTGTGTGGTGTAAGAGAATGGTCTAGTTTCATTCTTCTATGTGTAGCTGTCCAATTTTCCCAGCACCATTTATTGAAGAGACTGTCCTTTTTCCACTGGATATTTTTTCCTGCTTTGTCAAAGATGATTTGACCATAGATTTGTGGGTCCATATCTGGACTCTCTACTCTGTTCCATTGGTCTATTTATCTGTTTTTGTAGCAACATGGGCTGGATTGGAAGAGATTATGCTGAGTGAAATAAGCCAAGTAGAGAAAGTCAAGTATCACATGGTTTCACTTACTTGTGGTGCATAAGGGGTACTATAGAAGCCAGTAGGAGAAGGAAAGTAAATGGGAAGTAGGGTAATTCAGGGAGAGAAATGAAACAAGAGAGACTTTGGAAACAGAAAAAAACTGAGGGACTTTGAGGGAGAGCCTGGTGGTGGGTACTGGGGGCACCTATTGCATAGAGCACTGGGTGTGGGGAATGGAGAATGAATCTTGGAACACTGAAAAAAAATAAAATAAAATACAAAAGAGAACAGGAACAGAAAGGACAAATTCCATCACAGAGCTATTGCAAAGAAGACAGAAAACATGGTAAACAGTGCCACCACAAAAGTATTAATAATGGGCCCAGACTGTCACCAAGGGATGACAGGTAACACGCAGAAAGAGCACCAGAAATACCCACACCCATTGCATCATTCCAGAGAGGACAATCCAAGATTGTATTTCAGCAGGAGAATACAATGTGCACGGGACGTTGTTCTCTGAAACATTACCAATACCGGGAAGAAGGACAGCTAGGTGGGGTGAAAAATGCAGACATGTTCCTTCTGTTAAGTGATGGTACATCTGCACAATGATAGTCTTTGGTTTTTACTTTTTTTTAATTTTAATTTCAGTGCTGCTGACATACAGTGTTATATTGGTTTCAGGCTTACAATATAGTGATTTAACAATTCTATATATTATCAGTTAAAAATAGAACCACCCTACAATCCAGTGATTGCACTACTGGATGTTTACACAAAAAGAACAAAACACTAATTCAAAGAGGTACCAGCACCCCTATGTTCAGTTCAGTATTATTTACAATAACTAAATTATGGAAGCAGCCCAACGGTCTATTGATAGATGAATAGATAAAGATGATGTATACATACAATATACAATGGAATATATATATGCAAAATATATAAAAATATACCCTGTTTGTATGTGTGTGTACACACACACACACACTGGAATATTATTTAGCCATAAAGAGATGTTCTTCACTGATTTAAAAATGCAATTAGTGAAGCCACTTTAGAAAACAGTGTGGTGGTTCCTTAAAAAATTAAAAAAAGAGCTACCATATGACCCTGCAATTGCACTACTCGGTATTTACTGCAAAGATACAGAGGTAGTGAAAAGAAGGTCCATATGTACCCCAATGTTCATAGCAGCAATGGCCACAATCGCCAAACTGTGGAAAGAGCCATGGTGCCCATCAACAGATGAATGGATAAAGAAGATGTGGTACATATATACAATGGAATACTATGCCTCCATCAGAAAGGATCAATACCCAACTCTTGTAGCAACATGACAGGACTGGAGGAGATTTTGCTGAGTGAAATAAGCCAAGCAGAGAAAGTCAAGTATCATATGGTTTCACTTATTTGAGGAGCATAAAGAGTAACATGGAGGACACTGGGAGAAAGAAAGGAAATGTGAACTGAGGTAAATCAGAGAGGGAGACGAAGTAGGAGAGGCTGTGGACTCAGAAACAAAGGGTTTTGGAAGGGAGGGGGTGGGGAGATAGGTGAGCCTGGTAATGGATATTGAGGGCACGTATTGCATGGAGCACTGAGTGTGGGGCATAAACAATGAATCTTGGAACACTGAAAAAATAAAATAAATTATTATAAAAAATAAATTCATCATAAAAAAAGAAAAACTGCACACAAATTTGCATATCAGCTTTATTTATAGTAGCAAAACATTGGAAACAGCCCAAATTTCCAACAGCAGGTGAACAATCAACTAACTGGGGTCTATCTGTACATTATATTACAACACAGCAATCAAAAGGAACAAAATACTGATATACACAACAACAGAGATCAATCTCAAGAACAATAGGCAAAGCTCGATAAACCAGGCAGCAAAGAGTTCAAACTGCATGATTCCATTTATGCGGAACTTTGAACAAGCAAAACTAATTTATAGTGCCTAGCAGTGGCTGGGGACAAAAGTGGTGGTGGAGTGGGGAAATTAACACAAATGGCATAAGGGAACTTTTTGAGGTGATGGAAATATTCTTTCTTGGTTGTGGTGATGGTAATAGCAGTGTGTACATTGTCAAAACCCAACAAACTTGGGTTCAATAAGAGTACATTCTACTGTACATGAATTATACTTCAATAAAGCTGATATTTTTAAAAGTACTAGAAGAAACTATGTATGAAAGGTGCTGAAAAGATTCCATGCCAAAAAGATGGGGCAAAACTTGGCATGCTTCCTGGAAGAAGGATTTTGAAGAGGAAAGAAACCAGCCCAAGGAGAGGAAAGTGCAGAAGCAAAGTACAAGAGTGGGGAATTCACACAGTGGGGGAGAAAAAAAGATTATTACTTTATCCAAAAATAAACTTTGAAATATAGTAATATTGCTGAGGATCTGGGCTCTTATTTTTATTACTTCCTCAACATTGTTTAGCAGCAATAAGGCACTTTTAAAAATGCACCAATTATTTAATATTGCTGCTTTCAAATGGTGTTTCTCGAGCTTTTGCTTAATGGATTTTAAGGAGGTTGAATGGTTGTCTCTAGTCCTTGACCTACACTGTTTAATTATCCTTATCAACTGACTCATGAAATTCTGTCATATGCAGTGGCATGCTATAAATGCAGCTTTGTTCTTTTTGTGAAAAAAAAATGCAATTAAGATGGCCACCTCTAGATACAGAAAATATTTATAATCATATTAAGTGAAAAAAATAAACCTTGATGACAGTTCTATTAAATATATGTGTTTAGATGAAGGTTTGGAAATGCTTTTGGAAATTTTTTTTAAGGTTTATTTATCTATTTTAGGGAGGGAGACTCTGCATCCTGCATGGAGCCCAACATGAGACTCAATCTCACAGCCCTGAGATGATGACCTGAACTGAAATCAAGAGTCAAATGCTTAACTGACTGAGCCACCCAGGTGCCCCCATACCAGGGTTTTGAACACATGACCTAAACTCCTTCTCCTGGAGAGCATAAAGTAAAGATGTAAAGCAACATTATTGGGTTATTCATTTTGAGTTTTCTGTGCAGTTTTTTGAAACTTGAAGCTCCTGATTCCATCCACATGGAAATACATTCTTTCACATGTTGGGTAGGATGTTTGTGCAAGTCCAAACAACAGTTAACTATCTACTTATGTGTACAATTTTTTCTTTCTTTCTGGGGTAATCTATCTAGGTTGGTTTGAATTGGTAAAAACAGTTCTATTTGGCATTCAAAGGAAACCATACAATGCCAGTCTCTCCCAATCTTGGTTGAAATTTGTTTCCTTACGACCACTATGAGAATTCAGGAGTTAGTGTCGAACTGTGCTTATGAGGGCTATAGGGGTCCCACCTTCAAAAGCCTTGAGCAGTCGCCAAAAAAGCATTTTAAAACTGTTGGTGTCTTACAGATCTGATGAGAAATATGCCTATTTATGAGAACTAAAGGGGGCTGGTTGTGTCCATACAGTGATACCCTTGGCAAGAGGAATATTCTGGTAAGAGATCAAAATGGAGAACTCCCTTCCCTTCTCCCAAGAATCTTCAGTGAACGAGGTGCACTTCTCTTTGTGGTGGGTGTATCTAAAGATATACCCAGGAACAATATGGACCTGTCCTTCCATTTTTCTTCTCCGTTCCATTTCCATCTATATAATGACTCATTGTTAGCATTTCAACATAACTTCAGTCATTACATGTTCTCATGTGTTGTGTCTGGTTATGGTGGGCCAGTAGCTAACAGTTCTTCACCAGTCCTTACTCTTTTTAGCCAAGAATAAGCTTCACTCTCATCGTACTTCATCCTCTTGCCACCATGCATGCCATTCATCATGGAAATCATAACTGGTAATAAACCCTTTATTTTTAAAAGAAATTAAGAATAGTTGAGATCTCACTATCTTTGGGTTTATATTAGATGCTTCTTTAAGACCACTTTTGGACTGCAAGGTGCATTATCCTGACAAAGTGGTATTATTCTAGAATAAATTTTTTTGAGAGGCAAAATGGAATCTGTCTGAAAATGTCTTCACTGCCATTTTCCTTTAGACTGGTGAGCTCATTGATCTTCAGGGAAGTTCAAATAGAGGATTTGTGCTTAGAACTTCAAAGACTCCATGTAAAAGCATGTCATTAGAACATATGTGAACATCTTGTCCCTATGCTATTTCCTTTGCCTGCTTGTTTAGTGTCGCCATGTTAAGTTTGAGGTAACTCTAACATATGGAAAATATTTTCATTTAAGTATCAAATAAAAACTTGTTTGGGATCCATAACTAAAGAGACAAAAAAAAAGTCAAGTATCACATGGTTTCACTTACTTGCGGTGCATAAGGGGTAACCTAGAGGACAGTAGGAGAAGGAAAGTAAATGGGAAGTAGGGTAATCCAGGGAGAGAAACGAAACAACAGAGACTTTGGACACAGAAACAAACTGAGGGACTTGGAGGGAGGGGGGTGGGGGTAAGGGAGAGCCTGGTGGTGGGTACTGAAGGCACCTATTGCATGGAGCACTGGGTGTGGGGAATGGGGAATGAATCTTGGAACACTGGAAAAAAAATTTAAGTAACAATAAAAAAAAATTTTTTAAATCCTTTTTCAATATGGCCAAATATTTTTGTTCTTTTTTAACTCCAAAGTTGGTGAACTATTAGATAAGTCTTCTGAAACAGAAACAAAACAAAACTTAACCTAACAGTCTTTTCATGGTCACCATTCAAAAATTCTAAAAGCAAAACAGGCGGTGAGTGCATTTACTTTGCCATTTTTTTTCCCTTGAAGCAACTATAAACCACTGCAAGCCTTGCCTAAATCCACTTTTCAATAAATAACATAGCAAGATTTTGGATTGTTTTAAATACTTGCCTCTCTATTGGCAAACCTACCACTAGCAGTAAGAGATGCCCTCGTAGTGTTTTTGGAAATTTAATCTATGGCATAAACTGTGCAGAATTCCCTCTTTTTAAGACTAGTGTTATTTGTTAACCTCCAGAATTACAAGTGAATCATGAGCCTGGGTAGACATTCTCCCACTTCTTCCATTGCTGGGGAGAGGGGCAAACCATGTGCTCCGGTGACCACTGGTAGAACAGCACCTGGCAAATCCCTGGCATCATGTCAATAATAACTTGTTGCTATATCAGAAAAATAAATCTGAATGACTAAAAATGTACAGTGTGGAAACTACAGCTCTGTACATTTCTGAACATTTACTATTTTGCCATATAATTCCAATGAGAAAATTCATTACTCTTAGGATTTGAAAATGAGAAATGTGCATGTGATTACTTTCCTCGGGCTGCTATAAGAAAATATTGCAAACTGAGTGGTTTAAATAACATAAATTTGTGTTCACAGTCCTGGAGGCCTGAAGTACAAGGTCAAGGTGTCATCAGAGCTAAGGAAGAATCTGTTCCATGCCTCTCCCAGGGCTTCTGGTGGGCTTCTCATAAGCTTTCATGGTTCTTGACCTATAGAAGCATCGCCTTGATCTCTATTTTCATGTTCATAGAATGTTTATTCTCTCTATGTGCATGTTTATCTCCATATTTCTTCTGTTTATAAGAACACTGGTCATATTGGATTAGGATCCACCCTAATGATTCATTTTAACTTGATTGCCTCTGTAAAGACCTTGTCTCCAAAGAAATTTACATGCTGAGGAGCTGGAGATCAAGTCCTCAACTTACAAATTTTGGAGGTACACAATTCAACCCATAAAGGTAGATGTTTATAAGAGATACAATGGGAAATTGGGTTTTGCCATTCAGCTGGGCCTGGGGCTTGCAAGTACATTCACTTCTCAGATGAAATCACTGCTTTATGCAGCAAGTAGTGGAACCATATCCAGCCCTGGGGGAGCCACCCTAGTTGTCTTTAGATGAGGCTAAGGAAGTTCCTCCAGCTGATGTGAAACTAGCCTCTAAGTTAAGCTAAGCCTGGTAAGAAATTAAATATTGTCCAACACATTTCCTATCAGAAACTTCCATGTTGCTATAGACAGTCTAGGGAGGATGTGATTCTTGGGTACATACCATGATCGTCTAGAGGAGCATGGGATGGTACTTTTGTTGACACAGATGTTCTACAATTTGCTTCATTTTTGTGTAAGCAAGCACAGGGGACTGAAGAGTATCCTCCAAAATATTCTGTTCAAATCCTAACCCCAGGAACCTATGATTGTGACTTTATTTAGAAATAGAGTCTTTGCAGATGTAATTAAGTTAAGAATCTCAGGATGAGATCATCCTAAATTTATGGTGGGCCATAAATTCAACAACTGTCATCTTTATATGAAGAAGAAGGAGATTTGACACACAGGCTTACCAAAAGAACCAGTACTTGAGAGACCAAGATCCTGGAGTGAAGGAGAGCAAAGACAACTGAGTAAAATAGGCTAAGCCACTTTTCCCTCTAAACATTCGCTAAAACTAAGATTTGCAGGCCAAACAATTTGAGGAAACCAGAATGACAAAAAAAAAAAAATACCTTGCAAAAGGATAAGAAGTTAGGTAGGGCTCTTGGATGGTATTGGGGAAGTAAAAATCAGGCATGAATCCCTGCCCAAGTAGAGGAATCCTGGAAAATATTGTAGGGTTTTAGTTGAGACCACTGAGAGAGTTTACCCTAGAAGCAAGGGCAAACTAGAAATAGGCTAGGTCTTACAAAGACTGAACATCCGATGATAATCAATTCGGTCCCCATTTGGGTAAAAGGGATATGTTCCTACTCTCATTGCACATCAAAAAACCTTTGTCCAGAATAAAGTAACATCATTCATTGTCTCTAACAGTTTCTCATAATGTCTATGAAAGTATGTGAATTTCCAGCATTCAATAAGAAACTAGAAAATATACCAAGAACTAGGATATGTCGAGAGACAGGCCAAAGGGAAGAAAACAAAATAAAAACATACCCACAGGTAATCCAAGCTAAAGGGAGTTAAGAGACCTGAATTTTTACTGTTAGGTTTCAAGAAAACAGACAACCATATGGAGAATCTCACCAGAGGACTGAAATCTATTCAAATAATCTGATAGAAATTCTGGAACCAAAAAATATAATAACTGAAATTAACAATAATAGATGTGCTTCAACAATAGACACAGCTAGAAAGAGTATTTGTGATTTTGAAGATGGGACATTTAAAATATCCATCTTGAAGCCCAGAGGAGGAAAAAGAAGAAACATAAAAAAAGAAGAATGAGAGTTGTGGGATATAGTGAGAAGGCCTGTCATATATGTACCTGGAATCTCAGAAATGGAAGAAAGACAAAATGGGACAGAATTAACATCTGACAAAGTAAAAGCTGAAAATTCTTTGAATTTGATAAAATAAATCAAACTATAGAGTTAAAAGATAACATAAACTCAGCAATAAAAATATACAGAAAATTACATTTAAATACATTGCGTTTGAAAATCAAAGACAATGAGAAAATCTTAAAAGCAGCCAGAGAATGAAAAAAAAAATTAACTTCCAAAAAGCAAGAAGATGGACTAGAGGTAAAGAGAAACATTTTTTAAGTAAAAACAGGTCAATCCATGAGGAAGAATAAAGCAAATAAAATAACATGCACCTGATAATGTAACTTCACAGCATATAAAGCAAAAATGAACAGAATTGAAAAGAAAAATAGACATATGTGCAATCATAGTGAGAATTTTTAACAATTTCTTTCAGTAAGTAATAGCCCACATGGTGGGGAAAGGATATGAAGATAAAAACAGCATGATTAACAAATATGAAGTAACTGTCATGTAAACTACACTACACTACTCTACACTACTCATGCACTTTTTGGCACATGCATAAGAAATATTCCCCAAAAATGTTCATATGCTATGCTACAATGAACATCTCAACAAAATTCAAACTGTTAAAATTACACAATATATGGTTTCTGAACTCAGTGAAATTTAACTAAAAATCACTAACAAAGAAATAACCAGAAAGTCCCAGAGTTTAAAAAATTAAGCAACATAGATAATCCATGCTCATGACGTTGTATTGTGTCTGCTTTTAGTCTTGTATTCACATAAACTATGGAGCTCCAGGCTTTTTCTAAGCTAAGAAAAATCATAAAGTCTTTTATTCACATCATACCAATAACAAATATTTAAAAATCATATGAAAGCCATTGCGATAACATTTACTAAGCCATACTTTGGAAATCTCTTTTTTCCTTTGGCAAAGTTAAACGATAAAGGTTGTAGTACGACCTTTACAGAATCGCAGTGGAATGCTTCTGGAAATATATCTTTAATTTTTTTAACAAAAACAACAAAAATCTGCATTTTCAAGGACACCCTGAAAGGAATACCAATAAGCTGGCAGTGAGAATTGACCTCACCTCTAAGATTCTGGTTATTCCTAAATCCTAATTTGTCCTATTTCAATTTTTTTATTAATGATCACAGTATAAAATAGCCATAAGCCCCATGCTAAAATTGTGACAACATGAGGTTAAGTTTCTTCTTTTTGAAGTTCTTATTAAAATTCCAGTTAGTCAATATTCAATGTAGTATCAGTTTCGGATGTACAGTATAGTGATCCAACACTTCCATACATCACCCTGTGTTCATCACAAGTGCACTCCTTAATCCCCATTGAGGTTAAATTTCTTCAAGAGCAGACTTGGAGAGACAAGAATTTATTCCTCATATTTGTATATAGGAAAGGGATTAGACTTGATCTAATCTTAATTTCACTGGGCAAAACTAGAAGCAAAAGTGGCAAATAATGGGAAGAAGTTTTCAAGTCAAAATTAGTTTCCCTTAATTTTAATGTAATAGTAAATATATTACATCAATTTAATGTAATAATATAAGCAACAATATATTAATATAATTATATATAATCATATTAAAAGTGATTCATATTAACATATAATATCAGTATTATTAGCATAATATTAAAATACACAGAGCCTGCACTTGGCAAGCCCTGTGACCAGACTCCAGTGTTTCTGAACCTTTGACAACCTGAACTGGGAACAAATTGGTATCTGGTTAAAATGCCAGCAATGTACTTCCAATGCTTCTAAGGGTAAAGATAGAATTTATCCATAGGAAGAGCTCCCAATGTAATTTCTGTAAGTAATTTTAAGGCAAGTGCCTATTTGTCATCCTTGTGCTAGCCTTCAACTTTGGGATGTATTCCAAATGCAATGCTTCAAACGGAGATGTTAACTTTTCTGCTTATTAATGTGAAAAGCTACCTTCACTGAAGACGTCTTTAAGAGATTCTTATAACGGAAGTGGGGGGAGGGACAGGGAGTGGTAACTTTGGCCTCTGGAACTCAGGGAGAACAGGAGATGATGAAGTGAACTTTAAGAAGTAGTGCTGGGCCCACCAAAATGGCAAAACATGGGGTTAATGAAGGGCACAACCAGTGGAGTCGTGAGCCATGGCAAGTGCTCCTTCCAGCATGCTAATTCCCTTATGTCATTCTCAAATCCCCGGTAAAGTTTTTTAAACACGACTGTGTGGATGGTACTGTGTCTTGGGGATTAAGGAAGGGTTAGTGTCCAAATGTGAGATGGAATGAATCCAAGAAAGCTGCACGCATGGACAGGAGCACCAAGATGGTACATGGAAAATGGTGGAAGAGGTTGGAAACAGGCCTATGAAGTAGGAAGTGAGAAGTGAACTGGGAAGAATGTGTACAATCTCAGGGTTCCTCAGAAGTATTTGAGGAAGGGACAGGACTCTTGCTGTCAGCCAAGATAAAGATTCTGGGTACTCGGTGATTTCAAGGAGGAAGTTTCCCCAGGAGGCAGAGACCTTGGAAACACTGCCCCCGCTTTTTTAATTTATTTACTTATTTTAGAGTGTGGATTGGGACAGAGAGAGAGGAAGAGAGAGAATCTCAAGCAAACTCCACACTTAGTGCAGAGTATGATGGAGGGCTTAACCTCAGGACCCCGAGATCATGACATGACTTGAAACCAAGAGTTTATTGCACAACGAACTGAGCCACCCAGGCACGTCTGGGGCCCCTGTTATGCTGAATATCATATGTGTGTTTGGGGGGAAAACCCTCTAACTATAAAATAATAGATAGACTGCCTCAACAAGAGAAAAATTCCCATTACAGTGGCCAAGCAGAAATTGATGGCAACAAGAAGAGATCCTACATGCTCAACATTAATAGAATTCTGAGCTTTTAAACTGCAGCATAGAAAAGCATTTCTGGAATATAAACAGGTCAACTGCATGCCTTGAGAACTTCTGTGAGAATCGTCTAGCTCTCTCCACCCTCATGACTTGGGGACATTGGTCCAGGACTGCTCCACAATGGCACCTGATGTAAAGACCAGCTAATGGGAAGGCAAAACCACAGAGCAGCTGTTACTCTCTGAGGAGTCAAGTCCAGTATTTACGTGTCCGAGGAATGCTGTCACCAGAGATAAGTCAATTAGAAGGATATGTTGAAGCTTTTGGACATGGTGGATCTTGAACATGGAGGAAAGAGAAAATTGGTAAGACCTGGGAACCACCCTCCTTCTCTGAATACAGGGCCCTATTTATTTTAGGACACATCCAATTTCAGAGATGGTAATTTAAAAAATAATAAAATTCACAAACCTGGCACCCTTACATTCTACTTTCAATGACTTAGCCTATATTTTGAAGAAAATAAATGGACAAAATGAAGAACTAATTGAGTTGATGATAATGGAAAGAAAAATTATCTACAAATAACCACATTATTGAAATAGCCCTGATTTTCTAAAATTTCTCATCAGGAGAGCAGGATTCTTTAGATTTTAGCTTTTTGCTTGGTGCTGTTTTTGATTGCTCTACATGATTTTTCTACCTAGGTTCTGCAGAGGCCTTCATTTCAACCTTGTGTTACAATGGATCACTGTTATATTTGTGAAATAAATTGCCAATCTGCCTTGAATTACTCTGAGAATGGTTGATTTAGCTACTCAGAACTGTAAAAGTGAGAACCATACCCCAAAAGAGAATTTTATCAGGCCTATATTTTAGGTAAAAAAGAAATTTCTTTTTCCTACTGGCCTATATACACTAATGATGACTGTTCATTCCCTTGAAAATAAAAAAGATCCTGGATGGTTTTCCCTGGTTGTTATACCCATAGTCAAACAAATTTTGCAGATAACTATTTGCCCGTGTCTTTTTGAGCCTCTACAGTGAATTACACCATCTGACCTCCAAGCCAGAAAGTACTAAGTTAATCTCCCTCCCTGTATCCTCCACCTCCTATTCCAGTAATTAGCTGCCCCAGCAAAATTGTGAAATAAATGAATTGTGTTTCCATGGGATTTTTCTCCTTCTCTTTTCAAATCTTCCTTCTTGTTAACCCTGACTTTCAACTTCATCTTCTAGGACCTCTGATGTCCCAGAATCATGGGCATTTTCTCTGCTCACTTTCCTGTTCAGTCCTCCTCAATATCAACAACCTGTCTTAAGGAGCCCTAGGCCCATCTCCTGCAGAGGTTTCCAGCACAGGTATCGATGATTCTGATCACTTTATAGTGACATCATGTATTTCCTCCGCCAGAATATGTTTCCTCTTAAAAGAAGAGATTAATTGAGTTCTCAGCCTGCACAGTAGAATCCCTGGGAAGCACATTAAAAATTATCAAATGCCTATGCCCATCCATAGATATTCTGACCTAATAGTTCCAGGGTGGGACTCAGATGCCAGTATATTTTTTAAAATCCTCTCCACATAACTTAAATGTCAAGGCTGGTGTTGGAAATCACTGCCTATCTGAAGAGGGGGAGAACTGGAATAATTTCAGGGCCTGTGGGGAGTGGACAGGAGGAGGCAGGATCAGATGGAAGCCTCTGAGCCCACCACACTGATAACTGGCGACATCAGCTAAAATCTAGTTGTATCCTTGTTTATTGATAGAAGTAATTACCGACATGTCTCATCTAATGAGGGGAAATCAGACAGCTGCGCAGAAATTCTCTTTTTCTGACCAACTGCCCCAACCAAGATCTTTGAGTTGGCAAAATATGATCAATCCCAGGACATGTCTGTTCTGAGACTCTGGCCATTCCTTCTCTCAACCTCAGAGGAGCACAGACCTTTCTATCTTCAAAGGTCTGAAAGAAGCAAATTATAGATGTTTTTGTTTATCTTTCCCTTTCCAGAGTGCGTATAAAGACAGCCATCTGTTCAGTGTAAGAGAAAACATTAGGTCTCAACTGGTATCCCTAAAAATAGGTGTATTAGCCAGATGTAGTGAAAAGAAGGGCCATATGTACCCCAATGTTTATTGCAGCAATGGCCACAATCGCCAAACTGTGGAAAGAGACAAGGTGCCCATCAACAGATGAATGGATAAAGAAGATGTGGTACATATATACAATGGAGTACTATGCCTCCGTCAGAAAGGATGAATATCCAACTTTTGTAGCAACATGGACCGGATTGGAAGAGATTATGCTGAGTGAAATAAGCCAAGTAGAGAAAGTCAAGTATCGCATGGTTTCACTTACTTGCGGTGCATGAGGGGTAACCTGGAGGACAGTGGGAGAAGGAAAGTAAATGGGAACTAGGGTAATCCAGGGAGAGAAACAAAACAACAGAGACTTTGGACACAGAAACAAACTGAGGGACTTGGAGGGAGGGGGGTGGAGGGATGGGAGAGCCTGGTGGTGGGTACTGGGGGCACCTATCGCGTGGAGCACTGGGTGTGGGGAATGGGGAATGAATCTTGGAACAGTGGGAAAAAAATTTTAAGTAACAATAAAAAAAACTGCATGCATGACAACTAAAAAAAAAAGAGGTGTATGAGCAATGGGACAAGAAATATGGTAGAGGGAAAGAAAGCTTAAACATCTCATCATCTCTGATTCCAGCAAGCATCTACAAACTCATGTAAGTAGACTCCATACTGTCATCTTTATTAATAATCCGTTTATTTCTTATTTAGGAAATGCCTAAACTTTCTTCCCCCGTGTCTATGTCAGCCCTACTATCACAATAATGAGAATGTAAAACATGGCAAAGTTGAATTCTTTTTCATATGATCTGAAGAAATTTTATGCTGTGGATTTCCCTCCTAATAACATGATTTCTGTTCCATATTGATGCCCTTTTATATTTAAATTACACATCACTGTGGATCAGCATGAAGTGGCAGTTAGTGACATGGCATATTACAGTCCTGAAATGTTTCATGGCAGGTGAACTTGTTCAATGGCTTCGACTAGGAAAAAATGGTGGGTGTTAAGTGATCATGTATTAAATTTATGTGTCCAAGAAGTCTTCATCTGTAAATATTAAGAACAGAAATAGTTCCCACACAAAACAAAAAATGGAAAAAAAAAACCACAAGGAAGGAAATTTCAAAGAAAAAAAAAGTCAGAGGATTTAAAAAACAGAAGAAACAAAATCAGTCAATTACTGATTGCTGTCCCTAGCATTCTGCTCAAGCAAGAAGCTGGGAAAGTACTGAACCAGAACTAAAATTCTGAAGCTATAAATTCCTTGGGCCAAATCATATGGGTGAGACATTTTTGCAGGGGTATTTCAAACATCTTGCTGATGTCTTCCCAGACCAGTCATGTTCTTGGATGCCTAGTCTGGATATGAATTTTAGGAATCCCAAGTAGCTTCATAAATGACCTGCTATATCCTTGGCCAAGAAGAGCCCCTTCAAACATATCCACAAATTCTGTAGTGTTCTGGGGCTCTACTGGAGAAGCACTTCCAATCTCTAAGACTTAAGAGTTTCTAGGGAAAAGGAAAGGAGGTTAGGAGAAGGTAACTCATTCCCACATTTGATCAGTGCACCCATGTATATGAGCTTTTGCTTTAAAAATATGATCTTTAACATGGGGATTGGAGAGGAAATCAGAAATCCAAATAAATGCTGAGAACATCCATTAAAATAGCTAGCAGACAAATAAGGCAGATGATCAGGAATTTCTGGTCCCTTTATTTAAATCTACCAATTTAAGCTGAAATGCATCCTTTTGAGCAATCTTCCACTCTCTCCACAGTCTGAAACCTTTTGGCTCATTTTCAAATGTTTTATGAATTTCTGAAAGAGCCATTTTCTAAAGAACCTTTTAGGTGTATGGCTCTACTATATCTTATTATGGCCATACTGTTGATTTGGTACTAGAAACTGTCACAAAAATGTATGTTTTTATCTTCTCTTAAAATTCATGAAGTTGAGTTGAGTGAGTTTGGGGAAAGTTAACTGCTAAGGATATTGGCTTTAAAAAATAAAAGTGATAATAGCAATAAATTATCCAACTTGTAAGTCTAATTAAAGTCAACAGAATGAAAAACAAGACCCTTACAACATCTCAAAGTTTAAGGCCTACAAAACTTGTCAAAATATGATATGTGTTGTGATATAGACATTCGTTTTGTGAGTATATTTATTGTTCACTATGTTCCACTTTTCTTCCATCTTCCCTGAAGTTAAGGAAACACACTTAAATTACAGCGTTCACAGTTTGGGTTGGATATATGCTTTTTTGTGTGTGTCCTCGTGGGCTCTCAGGGCCTCCCTAGTTGAAGAGCATAAGGCATAGGGACAGATATTCAATCACTTCATGTCATGTGGGCAAACAAAAACTGAACAGAAAAACAGGTGCCAAAGGCCTATAGACAAACCACTAACATCGCTCCAATCATTTTTATGTATTGGCTTTAGTTCTTTGTTTACTTGACCCTATGCCTTATCCCCTTTCATCCAGGTTGTTTTCTTGAAAGCACTTAGGTTGTTAAATTTTATATAGGTGTTTCAGTATTGAGTAGTGAGGGAGCAAGCTAAATTAATGAGCTGTAGGGAAGATAAACCAACCAAGCTCAAAGGGAAGGGAAAACAGCAGAGTCTATTTGAGCACCAAGAAAAGAAACACCAAGCTTGGCCATTATTCCAACTACTCTTCTTTTTTGTTTCAGTGAAATATTATCAAAGAGACTTAACCAACTTTCAGATTCCTGACACCATAGACTGATTGATCCAAGAGCTTCTGATTGCTCATTCTTCTAACATTTTCCTTCTAATTACCAATCTCTTTTTTGTCTTCGATTTGAATTTTCTTCTTTTCTATCACCTGAGCTGAATATGTCATCCATTTCAAATGTTCTTTTTGTAAGCTTGTGAGTCAATCACATGGGAAGGTGTGGGGGCTCTGAGTAAAGTAGGTGTTCCTTGACATTGGAACAGCATATTGCAGTTTGTAAAGTATTTTTATACCCGGTATGTTGATTTGCACCCAAATCCTATGAAATAGACAAGGGAACCATCAGAGAAACTGAGGCCCAGGAAGGTTTGTCCAGGATCATACGGCTGACTGATATTACTGTTCCTGGTGCCCATTCTGTTGTGCCAGTCTCCCAACATAATAAGGCAGAATTGTCTGAACATTTGTCGGCTCCTGTTTATTAATATCCTGTTGAAGGCCTAAAATAGAGACAAAGTAGACCTATAAATGACCACATCAGAAATCTTTATTTTGCTTTCTCTGAATCTAAGAGATTTTTTTCATTTCTTGGTAATGGATAAAAATTTTTAATAAAGATAAAAAATTAATTTAAACCTATATTAGTTTAAAAAACACACAAATATGTTTAGAGTCAGTCATATGTGAAATAACACATTTCATCAATGTTTCCTCGATAGCCTTCTAAAAGTCATTGTCCTCACAAAAATTCACACTGAGCTCACTCCAAATATTTTGCATCAAAACTGCTAACAATTCCCATTATCACTGATAGAAAGCACAGAATCTGCTTGTACTGAATGTGCTCTAAGTTCACCAAAAAATAAAGTTTCCTCCAGAAAATTAAAATTTAGGAGAAATAAAGAAACTCTGGTGTGCTTCCTCTTCAGCTCATTGGCTCCTTTCCCTAGGCCTGTGCAGGGAGGCAGGAGCATAAAGCCTGCCCATCAGCCCGTGGGTGTGGGCAAATATACTGACATCCAAGTCAGGACCCAAAGGACCACATCAGGGTACGACCACAGACTGGGCCTCAGAATGAGCTGTCCTATAGATAAACATAAGTTCTAACTCTGCAAAAGAGAAATTGCTCAAATACAGGAAAAGAAGACATAAATCCACAGGACTAAATGGGAAAAAGATCCAGACTTTCAAGTCAACAGTGAAATTACAGTGAGAGGCAACCTCCTGTGAATCAACACAGCATTAGTCTGTCTAGACGGAAGTCATGTGTCCTGAACATGGAAGGCAAGTATTCTTTCCCAATATGAATTGTCCAAACTATACTTGAGGACTGGGATCACCTTTAGATATACTTCTGAGGAGCAGGATAGACAAGACAGGAGGCATTCAGGGAAAGAACCAAGCTGGTGAGGTCAATCAGGCTGTGTCTAGCATGTTGGAGATTAAATAAATATTCGTTCAATGACTAATCCCTGAGGAGTAAACATGAGGAATTGTTGAAGGGATTGGGCCTTCTCATTCTTAATATAAGACTTGGGGAAACTCAATAAAGGAACAGTGCTCTAGGTCCTCTGACAAGCTGATGTCAACACAGGTATAACATAAAAGGATCCGTTTTGACCCACTTCGATGTGTGTTTTTTTCCAATACTACCAATTAACCCAATTCTGACGTTATCCACCTAGAGACAGCATCAGATCTCAAGGTTAAGGGTTCAGATCCACAAGACTGCCCCACTCCCCTACATCAGAGACCATTCTCAAGTCTGTCTGTGGTTTAGAAGTTTCCACGACCAGTCCTTGGGTTCAATCAATTTGCTAGAGCATTTTTTTTCAAGATTTTATTTATTTATTTGACAGAGGGAAACACAGCTAGAGAGGGACCACAAGCAGAGGGACTGAAAGAGGGAGAAGCAGGCTTCCCGCCGAGCAGGAAGCCCGATGTGGGGTTCGATCCCGGGTCTCCAGGATCATGACCTGAGCCGAAAGCAGTCGCTTAATCAACTGAGCCACCCAGGCGCCCCAATTTGCTAGAGCATTTTACAGAACTCAGGAAACCGGTTTACTTACTAGATTATTAATTTGTTATAAAAGGATATAACTCAAGAATAGCCAAGTAGAACAGATCCATAGCACAAGGCATGGGAAGGGCAAGGAACTTCCATGCCCTCTCCAGGTGAGCCACGCACCCCGAATCTCCACATGTTCACAAACTCAGAAACTCCTCCAACCCTATTCTTTTGGAGGTTTTATGGAGGCTTAATTATAGAGACATGGCTGATTAAATCATCGGTCAATGATGAGTGAACATTTCCCTCTCAAGAGGTCTGCAGTGGGAGTGCAATTTCCAACTCTCTAGTCTCTAATCATGCGGTTGGACCCCTTGGCAACCATCCCAAATTGTTAGGTCACCTAGAAGCCTCCAGAGGAACCTCATTAACATAACAAAACATACCTTCACTGCCATTATCACTTTGGAAATTCCAAGGGTTATAGGAACTCCTGTCAGGAAAGGGACTTGTCCAAGTACATATTTCTTTTTTTAAAAAAAGATTTTATTTATTTATTTATTTAACACAGAGAGCGATCACAAGCAGGCAGAGAGGCAGGCAGAGGGAGTAGAGGAAACAGGCTCCCTGCTAAGTAGAGAGCCGGACACGGGCCTTGATCCCAGGACCCTGAGATCATGACCTGAGCTGCAGGCAGAGGTTTTAACCCACTGAGTCACCCAGGTGCCCCCAAGTACACATTTCTCATAAACCACAATATCACACCCACATTGGGGAAAAATCCTTCTACAGTCTTTGCCTTCCCCCTAATTTTCCTCTGAGTAGCAGACATCTCCACCTGGAGGTCTCCAAGGTCAGAGCAGCACTTCTCAAATGCTGCTCCCATTAAATCCTTATAGCAGCAGCAGGGTGAATTTATAACCCCTGATAGTCTGAGTTTGAAACACAAAAAGTCCCAAGCCTAAAATAAAATTTTTTGTAGTCGAGTATTTTATGTTAACATTTCATGCTCCTAAGATATTTGTGACTGTAATAGAATAACAATGTATTTTTCCCAAACTTTGATCAAAATGAACTCCCCAGAAATGTGTCAGATTTATCTGTAACTTCATATGTCTCTGCACAATGCTAAGGGTTAGAGGCCATAGTTTGAAAAGCGTGGAAATTGGGAAATACATTTCTCTCTCTCTCTCCTTTTGTTCCCCAGTTCCAATTTCTCCATGACAGTTTCCTATATTATGGCTTCAACTCACCACTCTATCTTCTCTTTCCAACCCACTTCTTTTGCTTTTGCTTTTGTGTGTGTGTGTGTGTGTGTGTGTGTGTGTGTGTGTGTTTAAGGACGCTCCACACCCAGCATGGAGCCCAATGGGGGGCTCGAACTCACAATACTCAGATGAAGAACTGAGCTGAGATCAAGAGTCTGATGCTTAACCAACTGAGCCACCCCAGGGCTCCTCCAGCCCCAACCCACTTCTGAGTCTCTGCCTCCTGCCTGGAGGGCTGTTTCTCTGCCCAATCCTCCTCATAACTCTCTCTGAACTGTATGTATTCCAACTACTTTCCAATACAACAACTCCTTCTAGGGAAGAGAAATTTTTTTGGGGATTCACCCTACTATCCAAATAATTATGCTAACACTTCTATTTATTAACCTTGGTTAAAAATCAACAGTGACTCCTAGTAACTACTGCATATGTCCGAAGATGCTTGGACTGACTCCTTCATTTCATGCCCAAGATTTCCTTTCAAAATTTATTTGTCTTTACTCTGAAATATTCAGATTAGACACATGATTATGAACACAGTGGTGCTAGGGGCTAATGCTACCCATGATACCAAGAACAAGCTGAAGCTTACAACAGAATAAGGACCATGAAATATGCACATGGATAACTCTAATTTAAGATGAAAAATATAGTGCTTTAGTGGAAAGACAAACAACAGACCAAAGGATCCCCAAGAGGGAGATCTTATTTCTGGCTGTGAGGACAATAGTGAGCTCCAAGAGGGATACCGAATTTTGAATATGCTTTGAAGGGTCACTGAGATGCAGGCAGATGAAGATGAAGAAAGAGGGCTAGTATCACCAGTAACATTCAAGTATAAAAGCGCATATACAGAGTAGTGAAATCTACAGTTTTGCTGGGCTGAATAGAGAACATGAAGCATGGTGGAGAGGAGTAAGTTTAGAGAAGCAGCTTTGGGCCAAATCCCAAAGACGCCTGCACTTGTCTTCTCATGGAAGGAGAGCAGCCAGATAGCACGTTCTCCTTGCCAACACGGAGACTTTCTCCAGACCATGCGTGGGATACCCTGGCTTATCGTTAGAGTCTAAACACACTCTCCAAGTCACTTTGCTCTATGAAGTTTGTTAACTGCTCCAATGCATACTCCACATTCAGGGGCATGGGCTCAACCAGCCTGACCTACTTGGGCAAGCGCTCAATCTCTGAGCCTCAACGTCCCAATCTGTAAAATGTAACAGTACCTCCCATCTAGGGGCGTGAGCTTTATATGAGATTGTTGTGCTCCATTAAAATAAATAAAAGGTATTCTTTTCAGGAGTGATACTAAAAATACTTGACAAGCAGATTAGCACAGGCACCAATTAATCAGAATAAACACCAGCCAGAAGTACCTTAGCTGCTGTAGCCATGCCTCCCAGGTGAAGGCCAGCCCAGGCTGTTAATATCATCCTCTTCACATTGTGCATATATAACAATCCATCACCTTTCTCCTTTTCTGTAAACTCCCAATAAGAGCTCTTGAAGCCTACCAGCCGAATTACTATTAGGTGCAGAAATTTTGAGGTGTGCAAGGCGTAATCATGTTTTATACAGACTTGTAGTTTCTAAAATTTTGCCGTGATGCTTGGAAATTTCTAGGAGCCAAGCCCCAGCAACCACTAACCAGCAGGGTTCCAGAAGGTGGGGACGGCGTCAGCGATACGAAATGAGAGAGCCTCGAAGATTCTTTTCTGATCACCTGCCAGTCATCTCTGCCTTGCTGACTCTCAGTGTCTTTATTTATAGGCAACAAGTTAAAGATTCTCATGAAGGAGAATTTTTTTACAGAGAGGGATTTTTGATTACACAGTGTCTTTTTTAGAGAAATATAGTGCTTTGATCAGTGAAACATGTTTTTGCAGGTGCACCTATCTACAATTCAGAGTTAACTCCTTAAACCAAACCAAGGACATGTTATTCAGTAAGGTTTTTTACAGTTTCTTACATTTGGTGCCTAGACAATAAAGGGTAGATTAATGATATGGTGTTTTTTAAGCAGGTCTTACAAACAAGAAGGCAATTGAAAGGCTCGGATAAGTTGTGTACAAAGTTTTAGCTACATTATTAATACAATGACCAAAAGTTAGTCTATCTGGCATCCGGGAGAAAGATAACTTATTTTGCAAAGGTGAAAGCACTTGATCAAGCCTGTTTTCCATGACTGGGTACAGAACTCTTTATTTATGGATCCTTTGTGTGCATGGCAATGTCCTTGTTAGTACAGTTTTATTTCTTATATTAAGCCCTTTATTTAACCATTTAAGAGCCTCAACAATCTCCTCCACAGAGCTGCAGGATATCTAAGATTAAGCTATTTTTAATGATGGTAAGTAGAAACAAAAGCATTTTGCTACATACCAGACATGGTTTTTAAATGTCAAGCATTCCTTATAAAGAATGGCCAACAAGCAGGGTGGAGAAACCGCTGCCCCACGCAAACTCCTCACACTTTGTGGGAGGGTCAGTGTTCTGTGCCTTGCAGAGGGAAATCACATAATTGACCATGCAGGTGGCTCTCGGCAGGAAATATTTGGCAATTAGCTTGAGGCAAGAGAGACTCTATTCCCACAAAGGCCCTCAATTTGTCTATATTTACTCACATCAAGTCTACAATATTTTCCGAAAAGAAAAAAAAGATTAAAAATTAACATAGAAGTGTTTTTCTTAAGTAAAAGAAACACACATATCTGCCAGCATTACCACTCCTGGGCATTACCTGTTAAAAAATGAAAGAGTCACTGTACAGGATTGTAGGCAAAGAGGTGATGTTACAACTTTGTCCAAAATGGCAAATGACCAACATATCCTTCCAAACCTGGATGATTGAGTACACTGTGGAGCCTCCATCCATGGGCTATTATCCAACTGCTAACAATGAGGTCAACAACATCCATTATTTTCAAAGATGCTGTCTTAGTTTGCTCAGCCTGCTGTAAGACAATGCCACAGACTGGGTGGCTTAAGGTGAGAAACATTAATTTGTCAACATTCTGGATGCTGGAAGTCTAAGGTCAGAGTGTCAGGTCTGAGATCAAGGTCAGGTTCTTAGTGAAGATACTCCTTCTGGTTCAAAAATGGCTGCCTTCTCACATAGTGGAAAGAGAAGCTGATGATCCCTTTATTTCCTTATAAGGGCACTAATCCCAACGTGAAGGTCGAACCGCCATTAAAACCTGATGACCTCCCAAGGGTATTATCTCCAAATACCATCACATTGGGAATTAGAGTTTCAACATATGATTTTTAGGGAGACACATCATTCAGTCCATAGGAGATGCTTACGATGTGGTCAAGTCAAGAGTAAGTTAACGAATACCGTATTTAGTGTGATGCAATAAACATAAAAAGAATATGCAAACATATGTTTGTGTGAGCAAAAGAAAGGAGTATGGAGAAAATGCAACTCATTGTTAATTATTGTATCAGGGGTAAGGCTAGAGGGAGGGTTGGGAGAATTTTCAATTGGACTTTAGACTCTTTTGCTGTGTTGGAGTTTTTATGAGGGATCTGTATTACTTTAGAAGTTCCAATAAATGACTAGGAAAATAAAAAAGAAACATAAGCCTGTAATTCACAACAACTGTGCCATTCATGACCAAGTAGTACATAAGTCCTATCTATATACACTAGAGATGCGGCCTCTTAAAAAAATGTCCTTCTTCAAGAGCAGTGGCTGAATAATGTCTATACTCCAAGTACCATGATGGGGGTCCAGGAAAGGCTAACCCTCCAGCCCATCATGATTCCCATCCTGAGGACGCACCCTGCCCATGATGGAGTTAGCAAGCAGAGCACAGAGGCTAGAAGTGCGGCAGCACGTCTCAAAGAGAAGTATCCTCTAAAAATTGAAAAAGAGCCAGTGATGAGGACTGTCAAAGTAATTACAACCTTCCAATAAGAGGAACTTCGGTAATTGCAGTGGGTGAACCATTCTATTTAGATTCACAACTGACTCATGATTGGAAATGGTTGGCCACATAATTACAAAGTTTGGGTTCCTGAATGATTAATTAGATGCAGTGGCTTCATTTTATGTAAGTCCTACTTAAAGCCACATTGCCTGAAATAGAGCCCCTTTGCAATGAGTCACACTGTACTCTAGAGACGAGAAAAATAGATTACATTGAAAATGAGTCCAAAAAATCCATTTTTTTTCTTCTGACCAAACTTGCCAAACTTTTAAAAACTTGTATACATGTAGGCTTTTGAAATACTCTTGGTCTAAACTCAAAATAAAGGTTACAAATCATTTTAGGGAAAAATCCCTTTCATTAATTGGATTCTGTCCAAGAATGACAAAAGAATTCTAACATTCTATGGATCAACGAAACTAGAAAGGACCTTCAGAGGACTCCTGTATAATCCCCTTGTCCTAATGACAACTTGACCTTCCCTGATCTTCCCAGAAACACAGCTAGCTAATATTCACCTTCTTCTCTCTTCTTTCTTTAGATTTATAATTGTGGCAGAATATATACAGTGTCAAATTTACCATCTTACCACTTTTTTAGAGAAAGAGAATGTGCATGAATGGCAGCAGGGGTGGGGGGCAGAGGGAGAGAGAAAGAATCTTAAGCAGGCTCTACACTCAGCATGGAGACCCACTCAAGGCTTGATCTCATGACCCTGAGATCATAACCTGAGCCAAAAACAAAAAGTGGATACTCAACCGACTGAGCCACCCAGGTGCCCCTCTGTCTTAATTATTTTTAAGGAACAATTTGGTAGTATTAATTGTATTCATATTGTTGTGCAAGCAATCTCCAGAACTTTTTCATCCTGGTAAACTGAAAGTTCATACCCATGGAATAATAGCTCCCCATTTACCTTGGAAACCACTATTCTACTTTGTTTCTATGAGCTTGACTGCTGTAGGTACCTCATGAGTGGAGTCATATAATCTTTGTCCTTTTGTGACTGGGAGATTGCACTTAGCATAAGGTCCTCAAGTTCCATCCATGTTGTAGTATGAGTCAGAATTTCCTTCTTTTTTAGGGCTGAATAATATTCCATTGTAGGAATATACCATATTTTATTTGTCCATTCATCCATTGTTGGACACTCGGGTTGCTTCCACCTTATGGCTGTTGTAAATAATAATGCTACCCTGAATGTGGGTTTACAAATATCTCTTTGAGATCCTGTTCCCGATCTTTTGGATATATACCCAGAAGTGGAATTGCTGAATCATATGGTAATTCTCTTGTTAATTTTTTGAGGAACTGCCATAGAGTATTCCATAGTTTCCTCTTTGTTTTTAATAAAAAAAAATTTGTTTGGGTTTTATTCGAGCAATGAAAGTTATATATGCCCATGGAAAAAACTATCAAAAGTGGAAAGTGAATATGACCAATAATACCACTACCTGGCAAAAACTAATGTTAATATAATATGTTGCCTTTCAGATTTTATAATTTTCCTACTTTATTACCTTATTCCTCATAATCAAAATATTTTAAAAACAAAGTAAATACCATAACTAACAATAACCACACAAATCAACTCATGAAATGACCACTTATGAAAGTGGTACTCATTGAGCTTCCCTCCCTAATAACACTACCCATCAGTTGAGAAGGTTTATTGGGCAGTCTCTCACTGCTTGTGGGATATTCAAATAAAACACAAATTGATTCTAAACTAGAACTGAAAAGACAGCAAAAAGCATCAAATTTCATTACATCAGTGCACTGATTTAAATGACCTGAACTATGGCTGAGTATGGATGTTTTTTAAAGTCCCCTTGTGATTCTACTGTGCAGCCAGACTTGAGAAACGCGGTAGGTGGACTGCCCATGCTCCCAGCGAAGGCCAGCCCACGCTGGGTCATAGATCCAGTCCCTCCTTCTGCCCTATGATGTGGCTCCAGCTGTGTTCTTCCCCAAGGTCAGCAATTTTCTTCCTTCTATTGGATCATTCCCATCAGCATGACTCAAACATGGTGCTATTTTTCCCCTCCTCCCCTAAAACATCCTTTCCTTGTCCTATCACACTTACCTCCAGATTCTGTCTGATTTCTCTGTTCCTCTTTATAGGAAAACATATTAAAATAATTGTCTACTCTTATCTCTACTTCCTGTCTCATTGCAATAAAGCTTTCTTCACCATCTCTCCAGGGAAGCTGGCCTCAATCAGTGACTTCCAATCTGCCAATCCAGTGGTCTTTCTCAGGCCTTCGTTCACTTGATCTCCTGGTTCAAGGTTATCTCTCCCTCCCTCCTGAAACACTTCCTCCACCTGGAGAGCAGGTGACCATTCTCTTCTGGTTGTTCTCCCTCACAGACCCCATCTTCTTGGTTTATTAGGTGCATTCCTCCAAGTGTCCCCAGCACTGGTCCAGCCACGTGGGATGTTGTTGTTGCTCCTGAGACATGTCGGCATCAGTCTTGGCCCCTGGTCCTTGCACCAGTGTTTCCCTCTGCCCAGAGCCCCCTCTCCACAAGCACCTTCCCCACTTTTTGTGGGTCTCCTCTCAACTTCCCCTATCAGACAGTCCTTCCCTTTCCACTCCCCAGGTACTCTCAATTGCCCTCACCTGGATCTATTCTCCTTCTAGCATTTACCTGCTGTTGGCTGATTTGCTCCTGCTGTCATCACCCCTAGACAGGAGCTTACAAAATGCATGCACATAATAAGCCCCAAATAGTTTTTATGAATACACACTTTGTAGGGAAACGTATGCCAGTACATTCTAGTATTGATTGTTTTAAAAATTACTCTTTAGGGCGTCTGGGTGGCTCAGTGGGTTAAAGCCTCTGCCTTCGGCTGGGGTCATGATCTCAGGGTCCTGGGATCCAGGCCCACATGGGCATCGGGCTCTCTGCTCGGCGGGGAGCCTGCTTCCTCCTCTCTCTCTCTGCCTGCCTCTCTGCCTACTTGTGATCTCTCTCTCTCTGTCAAATAAAAAAATAAAATTTTTAAAAAATTACTCTTTAGTTGCCCTTCTATTTTAAACCTTTAAAAAATAAAATATAAAATTTGTCAACAGTTTTAGGTTTAATCATTAAAATAAAGTCATAAAATGCCTTTCTCTCTCATCTGTTTACTCTAAATTTTTTTACAGACAAATAGATTGATATCAAATAGCTACTCTCTAGTATTCTTTATCCTGGTGTAACAAGACTTTATACATTTCAGAAATGTATTCTTATTACAAATGCTATTTACAAATTGCATTTTCACCTAATACTAGTTCTTAGACATCTTCCTGTGTCAATAAACACAATTTTGCATCATCATTTCAGTGCCTGAAAGGCTGTACTATATGAATAGGCTTTAATAGTAATGACAATGACAGTAGCAAAAATTCATAGAGCACTTATAATACATCTTGTATTTTGTTAAGCATTCAGCATGCATTGCTTCATTTAATCCTCACAACTGTAAGATGTGACTAATCATATCTGTTGTACTCATGAAGATACCACAGCTTAGAGATTCATGTGTTGAGATTCAAACCTGGTGTCTTCTCTTACATACCTCACTCTGCTGCCCACACATTTTCTCGCATATTGGTTGCCCTGGGTAAGAATGTCTAGGAATAGAACTTCTGTGTCAAAGGCTACACACATTTGGACTGTTGAAGCATATATAAATTTTCCTCAAAAAGTGTGTTATGAGTTTAAATTGCTTATTTTCCATAAGTTAATCATCTTTGGTTATCTCATTATGGCTTTAATATGTATTTTTTAACTGAAATTGTTATAATTCTTCTTTTGTAAATTGTGAACCTGGCTTGGTTTCTTTGGAGGGAGGGGCTCATTTTTCTATTGAGGCATATATTTCCTTGTATCCATAGAAATTCTTTATGTTTGGACTGTTAACCCTGTATTAATATTTTTCCTAGTTTGTTTGTCTTTACATGCATAGGACTTATCATTGAACTAAAGATTTTCATTTTGATACAGTCAAATCTTATTGATTTCTAGTTTTGAGACCCTGGTTTTTTTTTTAATCATTTTAGCCTTTTTTTGTGTGCATTACAATGTTCGATTCTTCTGAATTGTGCATTTGTGTGTGTGTGTGTGTGTGTGTAAAAATTGTGAGGTAAGGATCCAAATTTATTTCTAAATTGTTAGCCAACATTTCCAATCAACATTTATAAAGTATATTTGAAATGCCTTTTTTTATATATATACTTGAGTCTTTTTCTAGAGTCACCATTTCTCTGATCAATCTTTTTTTGCATCAGCAATGTACTCTTTTAAATGTGTGATAAGATGATTTAAGTCTGCTAGGGCTAGTTTCATTCCCTCTCACACTTCTTTCCTTTGAAAAAATCATGGCATCTTTCTCATGTATGTTCTTTTTTTTCTAACTTTTCAATTTTGATTCCAGTTTGGTTAACATACAGTGTTGTTACTTTCAGGTGTACAATACAGTGGTTCAACAATTCTATACGTTACTCAGTGCTCATCATGATAAATGTATTCTAAATCCCCATCACCTGTTTCACCCATCCTCCCACCCACCTCCCCTCTGGTAATTATCGTTCATTCTTTGTAGTTAAGAATTTATTTCTTGATTTGTCTCTCTCTCTTTTTCTTTCTCTTTGTTCATTTGTTTTGTTCCTTAAATTCTACATAGGAGTGAAATCATGTCTTTCTCTGATTTATTTACTTCACTTAGCATTATACTCTCTAGCTCCAGCCATGTTATTGCAAATGGCAAGCTTTGTTCTCTATGGCTGAATAATATTCCATTGTGTATATATACCACATCTTCTTTATCCATTAATCTCTTGATGGACACTTATAGATAATGCTACTATAAATATAGAGGTACATGTATCACTTTGAGTTAATTTTTTTTGTAATTGGGAGGTAAATACCCAGTAGTGCGATTACTGGATTGTAAGGTAACTATTTTTAACTTTTTGAGGAACCTCTGTACTGTTTTCCACAGCATATATTCTTTCAAAAAATCTAGGAGGAAATGACTTGAAGATCTGAATTTATAGAATAATTTAGATAAAAATGTTAACTTTCTAATTTGGGATCTTTGCAGCAAAGGAAAATATATTGATCATTATTACACAAGTCTTTGTTTACAGTCTTCTAAAAACTGTTTTAGAGGGCATCTGCATGGCTTAGTCAGTTAAGCATCTGCCTCTTGGTTTCAGCTCAGGTCATAATCTCAGTGTTGTGAGATCTAGCCTCAGGTGTGGAGCCTGCTTGGGATTCTCTCTATCTCCCTGCTTGGGATTCTCTCTACCTCCCTCTCCCCATCCCGCCTCTCTCTGTCTCACTAAAAATAAACAAGTAAAAATAAAAAGTATTTTAGTTTTCTTCATACAAATGCTTTATACAAATAAGTAGGACTTATTGATTTTATTCTTAAGAATTGTATCACTGCTAATGAGACCTTTTATTTCCATTACATTTTCTACTTATTTATTGTTGATATAATAAAAAACAAGATTCACAAAACAAGGGATTGAGTGAGCATGTGAAACAATGAGTACTTGTATATACAGTGATTCAAACACAAATTCAGTACAATTGACCTCTGTATAGAAAAAGTGAAGATATGGACTTCTCTCCAATTCTTGGTGTGTACTCTAGATCCTTGGGGTCTATAGGAGCACTCACATTTGTAAAAAGAGAACATGTACATGAATGTTTATCACAACAAATAATGGGCTGAGTAGAGCATTCACTGGAATAATACATAGCAATGAAGTGTATGAGCTAGAAGACTATGCAATAATTCAGGGGAACCCCACAAACATGATGTTGACCCAAACAACCATGCCAAAAAAGAATGCTTTCTTTTTTCTTTAAGATTTCATTTGTTTGACAGAGAGAAACACAGCCAGAGAGGGAACACAGGCAGTGGGAGGGAGAGAGGGAGAAGCAGGCTTCCCATTGAGCAGGTACCCCGATGCAGGGCTTGATCCTGGGACTCCAGGATCATGACCTGAGCTGAAGGCAAGAGGCCCAACCATTGAGCCACCCAGGTGCCCCAAAAGAACCCTTTCAATAAGATGCCACCTTGTGGAGGCATCAAACAGTAAGGAACTTAGAAATACATATGGATTTAACAAAAGTGTTAAAAGCTACACAAAAGTGAAACATATCAAATTCTAATGAGGACTACTTTTGAGGGAAGGATGTCACTGGTGGGGAAGACACAGACTTCAACTGCATCAGCAATGTTGTATTTCTGAAGCCAGATGGTGGATATACAGATGTTTATACAGTTTTCTTATACTATTCTGTGTGTCTGAACTATGACATACTAATTTATACGTCAAGGTGCTATTGCTTTTGTACCCTCATTTTGTAACCAGGCAGCTTATTCAGATTTCCTCTTGTTTCTAAGAACTTTCACTGGATTTTGTTGGATTTTCCAAGTAGATGATCATATCATCTGATAATACTACCTGCCTCTGTCTTACCCGGAACTCGGATTTAAATCTGAAGCATGATGCATATACACATGATTTATGGGTGTGTATAATATGATGAGCACACATGTGAGTGCTGTGGTGTAGTATGATGCATGTGTGATGTCCATGTGTATAATATGATCTCAGATGCATGCCAATGGCACGCATGTGATATGGTGTGTTCCCACATGTGATCGAAATGTTTGTAACATGGCATGCACATACATGTGATTGATATGTTTTATGATGTGTACCCATTTATGGCATGTGTGGTGTGACATAAACATACATGTGTTTGTCACGTGTGCTGTCATAAGGTGCTCACAAATGCATGATGGAGTGTGTGCATGAGGGTGGTTGATATGTTTGATATGTTATACACATGCATGTGATTGGTATGTGTGTGACATATGTGTATTATTTATCATTCCATATCTCATATCTTATAAAAAGGCATCCTGTCATCCATTTTAATGAGAATTGGGACCTGATATACATGTTAAATATCATCAGTTTTTCAATATATTATAAATTAAGTTATTAAAAGGGTATACTATGGGGGCGCCTGGGTGGCTCAGTTGGTTAAGTGACTGCCTTCGGCTCAGGTCATGATCCCAGAAACCCGGGATCGAGCCCCACATCGGGCTTCCTGCTCGGTGGGAAGCCTGCTTCTCCCTCTCTCACTCCCCCTGCTTGTGTTACCTCTCTGGCTGTGTTTCTCTCTGTCAAATAAATAAAAATCTTTTTTTTTTAAAAAGGGTATACTATGTTAATAGATTTTCTCATATTAAACAATACCTAGATTCCTGGACCCTCATCTCTGGGCATTCTTTTTCTAAATATACTGTTGTGTTTTATCTGCCCACATCATAGTAAGGGTGTTTGCTTCTACATTTCAGAAGAAGTCCAGTGTGTTCTCCCTACTGGTGACAGGGTTGAACTGACACCAGGAAAGAAGAGAGAAGCTTTGTTCTTTCTGTTCTAGAACAATTTATACAGCCTATGAATTGTCAGTTCCTTGAAGATATGATGCTCCAAGGAAAGCATGTATTCTGAGGTGGGGGTGGGGGAGTCCTTCTCTGACATTTTCTTAATTTTCTCCTTTCTGTGATTGTCTTTTCATCCTTCGGAATGACATCTAAATGTGACACTGTCTTACAGTGTAACTGCAATTACAACACCTTACAGAATGTCATGCTTCAGAGAAAGTCATTCTGTAGAAACTGAAGGCATAGTCAACCTCCACGTTATGATGTGTGTTTTGTTTGTGGAAACTGGGTGGTTTCTCTTCAGACTTCCTCTTTGTAAAATAAAACCACCTCTTTTTTGGTCTTCCTGTTATGATTACCCAAGTTAAAGATAGCAGAGTGGAGAGAAGTTGCTAGTCCTTTATCCAACTTATGACCACCTCAGTACGGTCAACAATACATTTTCAGCTGGTCACAGAACCTGAGAGTGACTAGCTACTGTCTTGCTAAGAATGGAAAACTAATGAAGAGGTTTCAGGGGAAATATGATAAAGTGCAAGTAGTCCTCCTACAGCGGAATTTTAAAAGGATGATGGTAATAAACCTCACAATTTAAATTTTTTTAAAGATTTTATTTATTTATTTGACAGTGAAACACAGCTAGAGAGGGAACACAAGCAGGGGGAGTGAGAGAGGGAGAAGCAGGCTTCCCACTGAGCAGGGAGCCCGATGCGGGGCTCGATCCTGGGTCTCCAGGATCATGACCGGAGCCGAAGGCAGTCGCTTAACCAACTGAGCCACCCAGGTGCCGCAAACCTCACAATTAAAAAAAAAAAATACTTTCCAACACACATCTTCATAATCTGGTATCTGTGTGAACCACAAAGTCATCACCACCTCCAGCTGCCTCCATCGCCGCACAGGTGATCCTCTTCACCCTCCTCCAACCCCCTTCCCCTCTGATAACCACAACTCTGTTCTCTGTATCTATGAGCTTTTGTTTTATTTATTTTTTTTTGTTTTCCTTTTTAAATTCCACATAAAAGTGAAGTCATTGCTATTTATCTTTTCCCACCTGCTGACTTCACTTAGCATAATACCCTCAGAATCCATCCATGATGTCACAAATGCAAGATTTTACTCTTTTTTTATACCTGAATAGTATTCCATTATATAAATATACCACATCTTCTTTCTCTGTTCACAGTCATATTTCTTTCTTAATGTTGACAGGTTCCTGCCATGAGGTAGACAATAGAGGTCAACTGGGACCATTGGCTGTAAAAGTTTCAGGCAGAGGAGTGAAAAAATCCAATTATCTCAGCCACAGCAACAGGGCCAAAGCTAACCTGTGGAACATTTTGAACAATGATTTTCTGTGTAATAGCAGGAAAATATTGATGTAAATAATTCTTAACTTTTAAAGTGGCATCATATTGTTTTACAACATAGCCTTTGTTAACAGTAATTGCAATGGCTATTATTATTTTGTAAATTTCTCAGTTCATAATCACTAAAAATCTTTATCTTGTTGTTTAGTAATTCCAAGAAATGATAATGAGACCCAAGCTTCATGAAATTAGAGGTTCATTATCACTTTTCAACATGTATTTCTAGAATACTGACTGTGAACCTCTTTAAGCCTGAATGAATATTGAATGTACTCAGAATTGCATTAAGATAATCAGCTTAAATCTACACTTTCAATGCCATTCCGATCAAAATTCCACCAACATTCTTCAAAACGTTAGAACAAACAATCCTAAAATTTTATATGGAACCAAAAAAGACCCCGAATTGCTAAGGAATTGCTGAAGAAGAAAAGCAAAGCTGGGGGCATCTCATTACTTGACTTCAGGCTTTATTACAAAGCTGTGATTACCAAGACAGCATGGTACTGGCACAAAAACAGAGAAATAGACCAATGGAACAGAGTGGAGAGCCCACATATGGACCCACAAATCTATGGTCAAATCATCTTGGACAAAGCAGGAAAAAATATCCAGTGGAGAAAGGACAGTCTCTTCAATAAATGGTGCTGGGAAAATTGGACAGCTACATATAGAAGAATGAAAGTAGACCATTCTCTTACATCACACACAAAGGCAAACTCAAAATGGATGAAAGACCTCAACGTGAGGCAGGAATCCATCAAAATCCTGGAAGAGAACATAGGCAGTAATCTCTTTGATATCGGCCACAGCAACTTCTTTCAAGACACATCTCCAAAGGCAAAGGAGACCAAAGCGAAAATGAACTTCTGGGACTTCATCAAAATAAAAAGCTTCTGTACAGCAAAGGAAACAGTCAACAAAACAAAGAGGCAACCCACAGAATGGGAGAAGATATTTGCAAATGACACTACAGACAAAGGGCTGGTATCTAAGATCTATAAAGAACTACTCAAACTCAACACCCAAAAAGAAGATGAACACATCAAAA
>PITA01019057.1:0-38643 GCA_004023965.1 Spilogale gracilis | reverse complement strand
CTGGGCAGGGCGAAGGATATTTTGACTGAATGAAGATTTCTTTAACTCCATTGCAAGGAAAGAAAAGAGGAGAAAAACCTGGCCTTTCACTCCTTCACCGTGAAAAGTTTTGGAGTAAATAAAACAACAGCAAAACAAAATGTAATTTGGAACCTGACGTTGAAAGTCAACAAGGAAAGTTGGAAATAGTTGCTGATGGTTCTACATCAATAATCACCAGGCCGGATGGAAGGACCAGGTGACAAAACCACCAGAACATTCCCCGAAGCAGTGTGGCTTTCCCCCACCGTTCATCCACAAACTCTTTGTGTCCTGTGGATTTTTCAGACCAGTTTCTAAGGAGTCAGGAAAAGGATAGAATTTTGCTTTGTGCTCCCTGTTTGAAGCTCTTGGTCAGTGGTTCTCAAACTACAGTGTACGTTAGAATCAGCTGGTGGGCTTGTTAGACGCAGATCGCTGGGCCTCATAGTCTCTGAATCCGTAGGTACAGAGCCTGAGGGTGTGAAATTCCCAGGAGATGTTGATTCTGGGACCGCATTTTGGGAACCACTGCTTTTAGGTGATGTGGCCCCTGACCTACTTCAGCTTTCTTGCGTTGACCCCCTTGGCTCTCATCAATAGTGACAGAACTTTGGGAAAATTGAACCATATGTGGGGATCTTGTCTACCCCTTGATCTATGGCTTTCCTGTCGTTATTCAACATGGCTGTGGGTTTTACCTAATTAAAATGCTGTGTCTGGATGGTCTGATTAATTTTGAGGATGGAATTACTCTTACAGCAGGAAGTATTTGGTTAGATCTTTGCTCCCTTCCCTATCAAAGCCTGAGGTTTAATTTCTTTATACGTATATTTTAATAATCATCATTAGTGCTGAAATGAGAGAGGAAAAAATTATCACAATCACCCTGGTGTATTTTTAGCAACTAAGCACGAACATTTGATTATTGTTTTCTGTTGAGCTTTGTGATATGTGCCAGTAATTTCCAGTAAAAGAGAAAAGTACTTTTTGTACCAAATAGGTTTGCCTACAGTGGCCAAATGTAGAGACTTCCCATTCTGTGTTGTTTTGTACTTCCTACTCCTCTCCTACTTCCCCAAATAGACACATTATATATAAGACTAGATTTATTGGATTTTCATGATTTTATACAGGATTGTAAGTGATTTTAGTGTATCCAGGATAAAGATTTTATTCCCAGGGTAAAAGCTTCTGAAGCTATGCAATGAAAATAAATTTTTAAAATTTATTACAACATTAACTTAAGATGTATCCTTCCGAATAGTCCAGCCTGTGTTTGGGATTTAAGTGTCTCTTGCCCCTGCTGCCTTTCACATCTCTTTTCAGCAGGGACTATGGCTAAATCTTCTCCCTCCTTGGTCCACGACAGGAGATGGCTATTAGCAGCTAACACTGAACCTCCTGGAAATGCTAGGCTCACATTCACCTTGTCCATGGGCAGGCTAGCACACATTCGCCATGCAGGGGAAGATGCCACTGCTGGGCTGCTGGAAACGAGTCTTATCTCCAGCACCAGTGGGTACAGTCAGATAACTGAGAGAGGGCTGCAAATAATACTTCTCATTGGCCTGCATGCTTCAGTAATAGATCTTTCATTCATGTCTTTCAGAAATAAGACACCGGGAGTTCCTTGGAGGAATTAGTTTGCTAAATGACTTGCCCAAGGTCACCTGGTAATATGATCAGGTAAAGAATTAAGGCTCTAGGATCTATTCTCTTCCTCTACAGCCAGATTCTTTTTGTTCCTTTTTTAGGGACAGAATCAATGGCTTATTTGTAAAGACTTGCGAGTCACTTCTGCAAAAATGGTAAAGACTGTGCTTGCCAGATGAATTTTTTTTGTTCATGGTTGTTATTGCTGGCCTCTTGGGGTGAGATTGCAGGGTAGGGTGCCTGGACAAGGAGACAAATGGTTTTCTATGCCTATAGTAATTCTTGATGAAATTCAGAGCCATTCTCCTTTCATTTATCCAAGTCTGTAAGTGGAAGAGTTTTAAATATAGATACATTTTCTTAGATGCGGGCAACATGGTGACTTCAGGCTCATTAAGAAAGATTCACAGAGGATGTTAGTTTGCTGTGAAATTCCGATGAGGTCCGGAGAACCACACTTGGCCAGGGGGAGCGTCCGGCCTCACCATGCAGCAAGGGCAGAGCAGGTGCCGCAGCCTTCCTCTGCTTGGACCTTGCAGAGGCACGCATGAGAGAGAGTATCATGCCCAAGCAGTGTCAGGAGTGCTAGATGCCTCTGACCATGCTGCTGGGAGAACCCTGGGACTCCTGCCTTAGGATAGTCATCATCACTTCCTGGTTCTACGGGTGTGACTGTGGGCGGAAGTCAACCCTGGCAGAACCTCCATGACCAGCGGATATGGGAATTGTCCTTTGGCTTAACTCTCTGTTGCAGAGGAAAACCTGTTTGGTGGGGACTGGAGTGGTTTTGAGTGAGCCGTCTGGTAGCAAATGCCAAAATTGTTCTCAGATTTTATTGTTTCCACTGGTGAGTCTTAACTCATGCCGTGAACCCTTCCCTTTGCCAGTAGCTGGCCTGTCTTCATACTGCTTATCCGTATTTATTAGTACACAGAAAAGCCTATCTATACATTATTATTCTTATTTATTGTTCCCACATATGTATATATTTATTAATTTAAATTCAGGTAATTAACATACAGCATATTATTAGTTTCAGAGGTAGAGTTTAGTGATTCATCACTTGAAGGTAACACCTAGTGCTCATTCCATTAAGTGCCCTCCTGAATGCCCATCAACCAATTACCCCATCGCTCCACCCCCCTCCCCTCCAGCAACCCTCTGTTTCCTACAGTTAAGAGTCTCTTCTGGTTTGTCTCCCTCTTTGATTTCATCTTATTTTCTTCTTCTCTCCCTTTCTCCTATTAACCTCTGTCTTGTTTCTTAACTTCCATATATGAATGAAATCATGCGATAATTGCCTTTCTCTGATTGACTAATTTCGCTTAGCATACTACTGTCTAGTTCCATCTACATCATTGCAAATGACTAGATTTCATTTTTGATGGCTGAGTAATATTCCATTGTGTATCTGTCTCACAGCGTCTTTATCCATTCAGTTGCTGATGTATTGTTCTTATTCAGAGCTGAAAGCTGTGTGCACTTAATTTGGGAAAACTCCCACTTCACTGATTTCGCTTGTTCATAATTTCCTTAAAACTTGCTCAAAGATGGTGGCTTGATGCGTGACAAATGCAGGCTTTGTAGCCAGTTGGGTCCAGATTCACATCTCAGCCTTGCTGCTTCCTAGCTCCCTGATTGGGGCCAGTTACTAACCCTCACTGCTTTTCCCTGGCAAGGACACTGTGCCAGTGTTGGAAACCTTGAGCTCGTTGAGCTTCATGATCCTTGAATGGAATCAGGCTTGTCTGGCACATCGCGGACACTGATGAATAGTAGTTTCTTCTTCTTCTGACCCCAGGGCGATGATGCCATCATCATCCGATACTTTTATTCTGTTTCACCTGTACATTTATTTTCCAAACTGTACCATGTATTTAATCCCACAGTATGTTGCTTTAGTATTATTCTTAGTTTATCCCATGTTTATTTTGTCTCCTGATAAAAGAGAAGAGAAGGTGTGGCTTCTTGTTCTCTTTGCTCTCTATCTTCTATTTGAATTCTACTTCCTCCGTAAGTGACTGACAGAAGCGTGACTGACCTAGATCAGGCCCACTGTGGATGGCTGTTCAGGCTTTACAGCGAACAAGAGCCCCCTATCTCATGGAATATAGGTCACACTATTTATTACCCTTATCATGTATATTTTAATTATTAATCGTATTACATGTATTATGTGTATTAGAGCTTGTCCTGATAAAGTCAGTATGTTATGGACATTTTTCAGCAAAAAGAAGTGAAGTGTCTTGAAAACCTCTTTCTGTTTTGCACAAATGCAAGATGTAGGCGTCATGAAGGGTAGCAGTGGTCCTGGAGAACTCGGTGACATTGATGAGTGACGGGGTAGATGTGAAAGTGGTTCATTCTCCATACAGCAATTATTTTCTTAGTGCTTCGTATGTACCAGGCACCGTTCTAGGCAGTTGGAGACACAATGATGATAAATACAGTTATACTAGTTTCCTAGAGTTGTCTTAACAAATTGCCACAAAGAGAAATTTATTCTCTCATAGTTCTGGAGGTTAGACGTCTGAAATTAAGGTGTCAGCAGAGCTGTGCTCTCTGTGAAGGCTCTAGGAAAAACCTTTCCCTGCCTCATCCTACTTTCTGGTGGTTGTAGGCGGTCCTCGGCATTCTTCGGCTTATGGATGCCACTTTAATCTCTGTCTCTGTCTCTGTTTCCACATGGTCCTCTTCCCTATATATCTGTGTGTCTTTGTGTGTCCCCTCCCCCTCCTCCTATTCTTTTTTTTTAATTTATTTGAGAGAGAAAGAGAGAGAGAGAGAGTGCACGTGAGTGGGGGAGAGGAAGAGGGAGAGAGAGAGAGAAGCAGACTTCTCACAGAGCAGGCAACCTGATGCAGGACTTGACCCCAGGACCCTGAGATCATGCCCTAGTTTAAGGGAGATGTTTAACCAACCGAGACACCTAGACACCCCCAACCCCCACCTTTCTTATCAGGACTTAGGTCATTAGATTTAGGGCCCACCCTGATCTAGTATGGACTCATAACATAACTAATTACATGCACAGAGACCTTGTTTCCAAATGAGGTCATCCTCACAGATCCTGGGGTCAGGACTTCAAAATATCATTGTGGGGGACATAGTTCAGCCAGTTATATTTGTAAAGCCTATAATATTATAGCTTGAGGTGGAGGAAGATAGACAAACAAACAATAATTAAATAATATGTGAGTGATGTTAAGTAGGAAGAAGAAAATCCAGCCTCAAGGTACAGGGGTGGGGTGTGTGTGTGTGTGTGTGTGTGTGTGTGTGTTTCTATTTTAGACTGTTTGGTTAGGATAGGCCTTTCTGGTAAGGTGAGAGTTGAGTGGAGACCCAAATCGAAGGAATAGGCCAGCAGTCTGGAATCTGGGGAGGGATTTTGCAGGCAGAGGAAACAACCAACACCTTGAGGTCTGAGCATGTTGGACATCCAAGGAGGTGCTGGGAGGTCTGTGTGGAAGAAGCTGAATGAGGGGAGGAGGGTGGGAGGTGAGGACAGGGAGGAAAGAGGGGCCAGGTCGCATAGGACTATAGAATAGCATGTTACAACCTTTCTGATGAAGATGGGAAAGCATCTCAGGGTTTTTCGTAGAAGACAAGATCTGATTCATGTTTTAAAGGCTCACTTTGTTGCCATGGTGGATGGACTGTGGAGAGTCAAGCTGGTAGAGAAGGGGCTCCACTCATAGTTAGCATGATGCTACAGACAAGAGGTACTGGGCATTCAGGGTGTAGGAGTGAGAGCTCTGACCCTGCAGGCAGCACATTCCCAGGCTCACCAGTCTAGAAGCCCAGCCATCCCTCCTCCTTGATCCTTAGTTCTTCTCTGATCCTTGATCATCTATGGCATCTTTGAAGTAGGTACTGGATTGGAGGCTTTGCTCATCCTGTGGGTTTAAACTTGGGGGCTCAGAAATCAATTCAGGAAATAACAGTCACATATTGTTGAAGACCAGACTTTCTTTAATGTAACCTTATCCTCAGAAATCATTGGAGCCCTTTCTCCTGTTTCTTTTTGTGTCCCTTCCGTTTCCCTTCTTGGACAATTTAACCATTTAATGAGATAGATAGGTCAGTGTCCGTGATGGAGAAGTTGCAGTGTCTCTTCTGTTTTGTCCCTCCTAGAAGCTCAGTTTCTCACTGTTGGTGATGGGAGTTACAATTTAGGAAAGGGAGAAAACTGGAAGGAACCTTGTGGTGTTGGAGTAAAACCAGAAGTTATCACTGTGAACTCAGAGTTTTCAAGATGTATGAATAGATACAGAAATACCAAGGTCAAAGTGTGTGTGTCCATATCCATTCCTCATGTATCTTTCAGCTCTGCCCCTGAGAGACCCTGATCAGTGGTACCCAAGAGCAGTAAGCATATCCAGAGCTGGTTCATGACTTCTAAACACTACTCTACGCTGAGAGGACCCAGTGCCCTTTGGAGCCACGGCTGAATACAAGTAAAAATAGTACCAGGTGGGGCTAGAGCAAGCTGGGATTGGAAAGCAAGGACTTGTTCAAAGAATGGTGGGGCAAAAGGACCCAGGATTCACCTTACATAGTCCCCCCGCTTCTACCCCTCCAGCCATACAGGCCACAATTTGAGCATCAATATAAATAAGGGTGATACCGGTGGTGATACCGGTGGTGATACCGGTGGTGATAGCGGTGGATTATAACCCAAGGAGAAAATGGAAAACAGTGAGTTCACATATAGACAAATAAATACACCGAAATGTTTCTGGAGGAATGGGATATTTCCATAATTTCAATTACATTCCCTCTGAATACTTATTATTTAATAATACAAAGATTAAAAGAGTAGCTTTAAAGTAGAAAAGCCTGGCGGGCACCATCTTATTTAAATGATCACAGTTGACATCATCAGAAACTTCCAAGTGTTTTGTCACTTAATAGCAAGCAATGAGAAGAATATGGCATCAAATCCGATATTCCTACCCAAAATGCAAACCTGAAGCTACTCACGAGGAGACACCAGCAAACTCAAACAGAGTGACGTTCTGCAGAATAATTGGCCTATAGTCCTCAGAAGCACCAAGGCCATGGAAGTCAACGGGAGACTAAAGAGCCATTTCATACTGAAGGAGGCTAAAGAGACATCAGAGCTCTGTGTAGTGTATGATTTCATTGGGGGGGGGGTAGGGAAGGCTTTTGTCACAAAAAGCCATTATTGGGACAATTGGTAAAATTTTCTTGAAGCTTGAGAATGGATGATGGTAATCTACCAGTGTTAATTTCCTAAGGGCGCTATTTGACTTGTAGTTACATAGATCACATCCTTGTTTATAGGAAAATACCACCAAACCGGTCAGGAAACTAGGGGCATCTGGTCAGCCCCAACAATTCTCAGCTTGTCCAGGAAAAAAAGAAAATTCTTCCTACTGTATTTGTAACTTTCCTGAAACTTGTGTTTGTTTAAAATAAACTCATGGAGGGCATAGATTTTGATCCATGAATCAGTAAAGGAGATGCAGGTACAATGCCTAATTATTTGGCCTGTTCTTGAGATTAGCATCCCTACTGCCACTAAATTCTCTTACTTGTATGTGTTGGTTTGGAAATCTCAAAATATCCCTGGGTCCTGGTGTTTCCTCCACATGGGAAGTGGGGTGAGTTCAAGATGAATGCAGACCCTCCTTAGGGATGGTGGTACGTGAAACAAGGACAAAAACAAAACAAAACAAAATAACCACTGACTTTGGTCTGAGCTGAGCTGTTGTGACAGAGATGTATTTCCTGGAGTTTGGAATGGATTAAGCCAAGTCTCTGAAGCTCATTAGGTTAGATGGTGCCTTGATGCTATTTTTCCACCAGGCTTTTTGACAGATATTGTAGTCATGTTTATTAACTATATTTGGCTCCCTGAAGGCAAACAGGAGCTACATATGTATTAGGGAAGAAAACAGGAAGCACAAATAGAAAAAAAATGATGGGCTTCTGTTTTATTTCCTTCCAGTCAATCCCATGAGCGAACAACTGTATTTAGACATTTGTCTGGATGTAGTTTCTTGAGCCTGGAGAATCTTGTCTTTTACTTCTGTGCTTTGTCACTCCCCCAAGGCAATATCTGTAACCCCATTTTTGCTAGCAAGCTTGCCCCCTATGGTTGGTGGGACACCAGTGTTATCTCTTGCTAAGGCTATCGTTTTATGGCTAATGTTGATTAATGCTTTACTTTGGGGTAGAGAATAAATTGGCCACGGAGGCTTCGAATTATGGGACCCCTGACCAGCTTGCAAGCTTTGGGCAGAGGGCTTGTTCTAGAAGAGCTACATTTGCATCCTTTCTCCTCTGCTTGTGGGGGGTCAGGGCTAGGACTAGTGTGCGGCACGGAAGACCCTGGAACGTAGAATTTAAGGGGAATCACTGTCAGGGCTGAGCAGCCATAGGGTCAGCACCTGAGGGTTGGCACCTTCTTACTAGTGTACTAGGCACCGGCCATCATGTGAGTTTATCTTCCTTTTGTGTGTCAAGAAAGAGCCAGCAGATGCCAACACTCTGAATTCTTCCTGTTGTGTTTCCCAATATCACTTTTTTTGACAAGTAGCATTTCCAAGGTACAGTAGATGATAGTTCATCACGTTTTCACGGCTCCTCAAGATACAAGATTTCCAGCCACATACCCAGAGCTCCATCTTTCTACTCTACCAGTTTCCCATTTTTATTCTGCGTCTTGTAACATTTTATTTCCAGGCAGCAATTTCTGTGTCAGTTAGAAGATTCATACAGCTGTAAGTGACAAGAGCCTCCCCATCCTGGCTTAAATAAATCGGAGGAATTACTTTTCTCTTGCAGCAAGGAGCCTGCAAGCAGGTAGCCCAGAGTCAGCGTGGAGATTTCCTGAGAGCCTGGATCCTTCAGTGTTTGCACTCAGCCATCCCGAGCATGGCTTGTCTCCTCCTGTTCACAATATGGCTGCCCATCTTCTAGCGTCACCTCTGTGTTCTGGGCAGAGGGTAGATAGTGGGCAAGAGGTGTAGACCCAGTAAGTCTATTTCTCTAGTGAATAGCTTTCTCACAGGCCCAACCAGTGGCTCATTTCTTATATCCCATGGCTCACTACTGTCTCCTTCAGCACGCCCATCTGCCAGAGAATCTGAAATCTAGTTGTTCTTGTGTTGTGTTGTGTTTTCTGTTTTTGGTTTCTTTGATTTTTAGCCAAGGACATTGCCATCCCCAGTAAGAGCTTGGTTATGATGGGACGACGGCCACTGGGTGGGTACCTGGAGGCCTTGTCACAGCTCTGCTTTGCCTCAAACACGTCATACCGCGTGACAAAGAAAATGGCTGCCAGGGCAGCCTTTGGCCCAATTTACATCCCCGCCTATGGTTCCTACTCCAGAGAGGAACCTTTTTCCTTCAGTTCCTGGAGGTCAGCCTCAGGAGGGCTCTGATTGTCTTGGGTGACACACCTGTGCCCTGTGATTATGGGACACGAGCCATTCTTGTTGCCCTCGCCGTACCACAGGGGTGACGTGTGGCGACTTGAGGACAGGACAACGGAGGCGAGTGGTTGCTGCTACAGGAACACTACATCTCTGTGTCATATTTCAAAAGAAGTATACATGGCCAAAGGCACAAAGAGAAGCCTGTCAACGGGCAGAGAAGCTGGACCGTGAGAACTGTGTATGGGGTCCTGGTGGCCGTTGGGAGTCTGGCTTGGCTGCAGGAGAGGAGAGAGAATGACATAGGTAAGGCACCACGGGGCTGGGGGCTGAGAAACGTTTACGTTCTCTCTAGTACGATTCTGCAGATGCCTCTCTCTAAAGAGGAAATGTCCTTACCTTGACAGAATACCCGCCTTAAGCTGTTTCTTCTGTCCTGCTTGTTTCTGGCCTTATGTGAGTTAGCATTAGGTTCAACGAGACAGAAGATCCCCAGTGCTCATTAATCATGGTTGCTTCCAGTAGGCCTGAGTTTTTGTTGTTGTTCTCATATCATGCCCAGGTTGGCAGTCCCAGCCTGTCATGTGCCTCACGGTGTCCTCCGCGGCACGCTGCTGCTATCTTGCTTCCTCACGTGTGGCGTCAGCCTCGTGGCCCACAGCAACGTGGGGATGGAGGCCGAAGGGTGGGAGCAGGGACACAGCACACAGTGCCCATGCGTTCTCTCCCGTAGGGAAGGCTCCCAGAAGCTGCCCAAGGATACTTCCGTTTTGTCCAGGTCTTCGTCTCTTGGCCACAGCCAGCTGCGAGTGAGGCCCAGCCCAAAGCCTTATCCTGTGGATGGGGAGAACAGAACCTGAGGAGGCGCTTAGCAGACTCTAGGCATTGTCCTCGTCTGAGCTGCTCTGTCTGAGAGTCAGTCACTGTAGGCATCGCCAAGCCCTGGACCCCAGGGGGACCCTGGTTGGTGTGGATCTGTATTGGTCCCTCCCAGCGGCCCGAGGGCATCCCCTTCAAGAGGTAGACTGTGCCTCTGAAAGCAGCCCTGAGGGGGCTTTAGCAACAGCTTTTGCAGGTTATAAAGAATAGCTCTTGTCCACAGTGCAGTTTCGAATCTCTGCTGTGATAGGAAGGCACACTGACTTTTACCAGAGGCAGAAAAGAGCAGTAGGCAGTTTTCAAATGGAAGTTACCCAGCTGGATTCTCCAAAGGAGCATTGTAGCATCAACAGGCTTCAATTTCTGAGAAGGGTGCTTAGATCTTAGAGCTCACAGATCTGCCGTGTCTCCTGTGTTGTATTTTCACAGGACGGCACACTTCTGGTGGCCTACACACACCAACACACCACCGCACGGCTCAGGCCTCTCCTTGGGTGCTACAATTTTCTTTTCTTTGGAGAAACATGGTCTTTAGCCGTGTCTAAAAAGTTGTCAGAGTTGTGTTTCATCCATTGCTCTGTTAATGATGCAAATACCATGGCAGTTGAATTTATTCTCCATGAGAAGATGAATTCACTTTGGCTCTAGAGGGTGAGTATTTTTGGACAAGTGGATTACCAGGGGACACGTACCTAGGTGAGCACTTGGGCTGGCCCGGAAGTTTCTGGAGATCCTTCCTGCTCTCTGCAAGAGAACTACACCGTGCTGGGGTCTTCACAGGATTTATCTTTTCATATTGATTCTGTTGTACCAGAAAGCCATTTTCTCAGGGACTCATTCATATCTTCCTTTGGGGTAGAAAAGCTTTAGGGAATTATTATAAGGGTAGAATGCAAATATTTTGTCATTAAATCATTAAAAACAAAGACTTAAAAAAACCCAAACTTCAAGGGTTGGAAATATCAGGGTTCACATCATCCTTCCATGCCATGAAGGACGCTTCTCTCTAATGTGTCTGGTAAACAATCATCCCATCTTTTTCTAATACTGAACAGGTCTAATTGTTCAAGAGGCTCTCTTCTACTGAGACGAAGTCAAACTTGAGTAGAATATGTCCTCACTGAAAGCAATGTATCTTACTTTCCATAAAGAAAGCTAGGTATGTGTTCCCGCCGTGTGCCTTCCACAGTACAAACCACAGCGCTCTCTCTCACATTTGGGGATGTTTAGAGCTTCCCAGATGCTGTATTTAGTACTGTGGGCTCCAAGATAGAATAATTTACAATTAAGAATCACATAGGCAAGCGTTTTTTTGTGTTTTTTTTTTTTTTGGTTTGTTCTAAGATTTTTATTTATTTATTTGAGAGAGAGAGCGCACAAGCTGGGGGAGGGACAGAAGGACAAACAGACTCTCTGTTGAGTGGGAAGCCTGGCATGGGGCTCCATCCCAGGACCCCGAGATCATCATCTGAGCCAAAGTCAGATGCTCAACTGATTGAACCAGCCAGGTGCCCTGGCAGGCGTTTTTATATCGAGGAAAATTGAGATCAAGATTTTTTGTTCACATTCCAGAGGATATGCAGAAAGAAAGAACACCAGGGATGAATGTGCTTCCTCCTGGTCTTGAAGGATTTCTCCTCCAGTGTGCTGCAGTTAAGGAAACCGGGGATGGGGCAGGAGTTGGGCTGGAAGAGGGCAGGTGGAGGGGCACGGCCGCTGACCCCAGAGAGACGAGTCTCCCCTTCAGCCTTCCCACGTGGCTATAAAAGATAGAGAATTTGATTTCCAGACACAGACAGCAATTTTACCTTTTCTTGATGCCTTTGAGTTAATATTATGTATACTAATTATTAGTTAAATAATATTCAATTGTATATATAATCACATTTTAATTCTTAGACTGTGTTCAAATTCAACACAAAGCTCAGGAAGGGCAAGGTGATCATCTTCATTTTGATGATCGAAGAAGCATTGCGCTCATTCTTGTAAGAGCAAAAATTAGAACTGGAACTCAAACATGGGACTCCAAGTTCATGACTGTCTCCACAGCCTCAGGGCCTGTGGAACAGTGCATGGCCTCGGGCCCTGTCATTCAACGGCCAGGGGATCGCCATTGTGTTTTGAGTGGCATCTTCGCTTTGCCGTTTTCCTTACACTCACCTCCCTCCCTCATCTAGGCTACTAGTTATATTTGCACAAGCAATGTTCCTGTCTATTTCAGCTCTTTCCTTTTTAATCTGCTTGTTTTCATCTGTTAGGACCTTAGAAATGAGAGGAGCAAGATGGTTTATATCTTTATGTGTGGCAAGAGGAAATGCTGAGTGGTAGCTTGCCAAAAACGTTCACTGGAGCTCTGACCTCCCTGGTTGGTTCTGAAGGGACCGTTGCGATTTCGTTCCAGGTTCTGGGTTGCCTTCCAGGTACTGGGAGCTCATTGATGGTTGCATTCCAATTAAGTGAGCTCATAGCCCTCACCATGCCTCTGTGCATGCACGTCTGGGTTACATGTGCATTTGTAAGTAACTGGTACGGAGCTGGTATTATTTTGGAATACAGCATCTGGAAAACTCAAGGATAGTTTCCTAGTTTGTATTTCACCTATAATTATCCTGTAGGACCCTCAGTTAGGAGAAATCTCTCTCTTTTGCTCTGAGAGTTCCTTGGTATAGAGCTATTTTAATGGCTCTTTGAATGCTTACAAGGTCTGGGAGACCCTAGGTCAGCAGGAAGGAAGAGACATTTGGGGAGGGAAGGAAAAAGAGGAACAGCAAGAAGGAAACAAACTCCACGTTCCATACCCAGGAGGCAATGTGTGCACCAGCTCGTCCTCCGGAAACCTCAATCACAGCTGTCCCATTGTGACCTAATTTTGGTTATAGATTTCCTTTCTTATTTATATGTTTTCTACATTACGTTCTCCTAGCAGAGTTTTTTTCCCCCTGGTATAACTTTCCCTAAAGCCTCTCAATATTCAAGATCTTCCAGTCCTAGTGTTTACCTTATCTGGCATTTAGTTTAGTTTCCATTAGGTTTCACTCCTTTGGCTGTGCTACAAGTCTTTGTTGATGGATGAATCTTGATGGTTTTTAAGAAGCAGGAAGTAGCATTTTTTCCCCTCTCAGTGATTGGTTTTCTTGATGGAGCCTGAGTAATTTACACGCAGCTCAGTGGTACTAATCCTGTTTTGTTGTTGTTCTTAAGACAGGTCTGGGGCGCCTGGGTGTCTCAGTGGTTAAGCCTCTGCCTTCGGCTCAGGTCATGATCCCGGAGTCTTGGGATCAAGCCCCGCATTGGGCTACCTGCTTGGCGGGAAGCCTGCCTCTCCCTGTCTCACTCCTGCTGCTTGTGTTCCCTCTCTGGCTGTGTTTCTGTCTGTCAAATAAATAAAATCTTTGAAAAAAAGACAGCTCTGACTATGAGCTGCTACTTTGTCTTTGAGTCTTAATTCAGAATTAATAAAACACCGTCCATTGATGTTATCATCGATAATAGTGAAAAATGTGCCTAAGACTCCGCCATGCTTGATTTCAAGTTCTTGGATTTCCTTTTCTTCTTACGCTTGAAAGGTTTAGCAAGTAAATTTAAGGTCAAATGGGGAGAGCCAAGCTTCTGCCTGGCACATAGGCTCTCCAGTTGGGTGTTTTTGTCACAGTGGGCTAAGTGACTGTCTTCTGACTCACGCATGGAACTTTGCAATGGGGATTTACTCTGAGTTCATCCTTAGCGAATCTCCAATTGCACTTTCTCTTGCAAACAGACTTTTGTGCATGAAAATCATGTGCAAAGTGAATACAAATAATTTTTAGGTATGCCTTACTACAGATAGGATGCGTGTTTGTTTCCCCGTGGGAGTCTGTTGATGGGGGTGTGGCTGAGGTTGGCGTGTCCAGGCCCCGGCAAAATCAGTGAGGGTTTCCCTGCGTGTCCCTCGGGGCCAGAGCTTCTCATCCTCATACTGTGGACCTTCCTCACCAGATCATTCCTCTTGTCTGGGGCTGTCTAGCCCTGTACGATGTTGAGCCTCTAGCTATTAAATGCCAGTAGCATCCTCTCCTCAGTCGCGATGATGGAAAATGTCCTTGCTGAATGTCCCCTGGGGACAGGGCTGCCAGAGTCCGCACATACAAACACGGGACATCCAGTTAACTTTGAATTTCAAGTTGGCTCTAAATTTCTTTACTGTGGCTAAATATACGTAACATAAAATTTGCTATTTCTCACCATTTTTAAGGGTACAGTTCAGCGGTGTTGGCTACATTCCCTGGTTGGGCAGCCATCACCGTCATCCACCAGAAATTTTTCATCTTTGTAGACTGAAACTCTGTGCCCATGAGACAGTACATTCTCACTCCCTCCCATCCCTGTCTCCCCGGCCCCTGGCAACCACCATTCCCCTTTCTGTCTCTATGAATTTGACTCCTCTAGGAGCCTCATATAAGTGAAATCCTATAATACTTGTCCTTTCGGGACTGGTTTATTTCCCTCAGCATCATGTCCTCAACGGTCATCCGTGTTGTAGCCTGGGCCAGAACTTCCTTTCTTTTTAAGGCTGAATAATAGTCCATTGTAAGGATAGACCACGGTTTGTTTATCCATTTATCCATTGATGGACATTTGGGCTGTTCGTACCTTTTGCCTGTTGTGTATAGTGCTGCTGTGAACACTGTTGCCTAGGAATAATTTTTTTAGGATAAGTATATACCATGCAATTTTGGAATATACTTATATGAAAAATTATTCATTGTTTATCTGATATCAAATTAACTGGGCACCTGTATTTTATTTTATTGCGTTATCCTACCTGGTTGAAAACCATGGCCCTGGACACTACCTTCCTTTCTCGTGCCCTGGCTTGGGATGGCGTGGACGGCAGTTGAACTTGGGATTGCCACAGCTATAACTTGCCCGTTAAATCCTGGCATTTCCATGATGTTGAGCCCGGTGCAGCCCATTCAGAATAATTTGGGTAGCATTTGCTTCCTTCCTTCAACTTTGTGAGTCAGCAACATTGGTTCTCAGTGGGGGAAGGGTGGCACAGTGGCTGGCCTTTCTTTTTGATCTGCTTCTCCCTCACTTTATCTGGTACATCGATGTTTATTAAGGTGTTTGTGGAGAAAATAATACCATGATTGGATTCTCCAAAGAGTCAAGTTAAAGAAACCATTTGGGAGCCTCCCCGGCTACTTGTCTTCATTTCGAATGATCTCTCTTGCATTTTCTACACCCAGAGAAAGACAGTTAATAGATCGTGCTTACCTGATTGAGGACAGTTGAGTGTGGCCACCTAGAAGTTTGTGTCTGAGGCACAGGGACGTGGGTGAACCCTGGATTTGTCACCCACTTTGGGCAAGGCACTTACCCCCAACTTCAGTTTTCCCTTCTATGATAAAAGAATTTTGTCTTTTGACCTCTTCTTTAATAGTATCACCTAAAGAGTGAACGAAATAATACAGGTAGAGCTCCTGCTGTGGCAATACTTGGCTCAGGGCAGGTGCTCAGCTAGACTTAGTGTGGAGCCGGGGTGAGGCTTTGGTGGTACAAAGATAGCAACAATCGCTAACATTTATTAAGCGCTTACTGTGTTCTCACACAATGCACGTCCTCAAGTTTTTATGTGTATTGTTGCATTTAAGCCTCACATTGAGGCCAGGAGGCTTATGTCATTATAATCTCTTCTCACAGATGAAGAATGTGAAGCACAGAGGTCTAGCTCACCCAAAACTGAGTCTAGTTTGCGGAGGAGCTGGGAGTGGTGTCAGGACATCCCGGTTCCAGAGTGAATAGCCCTTCTGACACGCAGCCACCCTTCGGCCTGTGGGATGATGCTTCTGGAAAGAACACAGGGTCTAGAAGTGATGCACTTGGGGGAAACTGAGGCAGGGGGTGACACCAGTTCAGCTAGGCCAACCCTGGAGGTCCCTCCCTTCAGAATTTCTGCAGAGATACCTTTCTAACCCCTGGAGCCCAGCCCTCAGCTGGGATGCGTTTTCTAGATCACCTTCCGTGCTTGCCACCTACTCAGAAAAGCAGCTTGCAAAACATCACCTGAGTGGCACCCAGGACTCAGGTCACCAACTCCCAAGTTGAGGAAATGCAATATTAATTTTTTAAAAGATTTTATTTATTTATTTATTTATTTATTTATTTGACAGAGAGAGAGATCACAAGTAGGCAGAGAGGCAGGCAGAGAGAGAGGAGGAAGCAGGCTCCCTGCTGAGCAGAGAGCCAGACGCGGGCCTCGATCCCAGGACCCTGAGATCATGACCTGAGCCGAAGGCAGAGGCTTAACCCACTGAGCCAGCCAGGCGCCCGCAATATTAATTTTTTTTAGCAAAAGCCACAGTGGTATTAATGTAGCTACACTGCCTCAAATAGGAAGTCAGCAGGTCACCACGGAGCGCTCGTGCGCGCTGGTTTCCCGGGGCCCCTCCTTCCGTCTCACCCGGGCACCACGTGTTCGCAGGTGTTGGCAGCTCAAACTTCTGATTGAAAATTTTGCCTCGTCTTTCTTTCCCCCTGCAGTGTTTTGCTTTGGGGCCTTGAAAGGAGTCTGGAGGCGGGGGCTGGTGTAGACAGATGTCACCTCACCTGGTATGTTTTTCTTCACTGACCGACGTTGCACCAGCTCCCGGCACTCTCAGACTCACCCCGTGGAGTGCCTCTTCGGGCTGTTTCTTGGGCTTGCACCGAGGAAAGCATCTCTGTGGGGGTGAGGGTTAGGTCAGGATGTGTTTCCAGCACTGCATGGGTATGGAAAGGACGTCGGCCCTTAGCTCTGGCTTACGAGGTGTTCCTCTGACTTCAGATAGGCTGTCAGAAGGTGAAAACCGCAGCAGCCTGGGAGTAGAAATGAGAATTCTGCTCCGGGTGGCTTTGTCTGTGCCCCAAGGGCACCGTTCCCACGAGAGGAGGCCCGATGGGAGCTGTTTGGGTTCTGAAGTTCTGGACCTGAGCACCCAGGGGTAGTCACGGGACAAGTCCTGCCCGTGTCCCTTTACCTGTTCTCCCTGGATTCTGAGCTGAAGGGTTGCTTCTTTCGCTGTCTCTTCATTTGCTCTGAAAGCTCAATAACAACTCAATCAGGGAATTTGAGGAGCTTGTCATATAAATACATGTAAAGTGACAAAGATGGACCCTTTTCCCCGGGTGAAGAAGGGCAACAGTCAATCAAAGGAAAGCACCAGAAGAAGAAACAGAGGGAAGGCCTAGCTCCTTCGGGGGGAGGCGGCCCACATGTGGCGCGCCTGGGCCCTTCTCGGCGGAGCCTACACAGCCGTGTCTACAGTGAGGCTTCGTGTTTGTTCGCGTGTGGGAGCGGAAGGGTGAGGAGCATTCTTCTCAAAGACGCGCGTGCGAGCGCCGCAGCTGTGCACAAAAGCATCTCTCCTGGAAAATCGATGGCGACATCTGTGCGATGTGCAGCAGAGTGTGTGGCGCTGAGTGTGTGTACATCTGCGTGGTGACATGATGATAGTAGCGTGAATGGTCCAAGGGAAGAGGAGAACGGGTGGCGTTGGGAACCCTTGTTCTCCTTGTGGGGACATGCCTGGGGGAGTTCACGGTCAAGCAGAAGGAAAAAGCAGCCGCTCTGTGGATATAACAACATTTGCAACAGCGTTTTTTGTTTTGTTTTGTTTTGTTTTTAATGATTCTTTTGCTCCGGTGATTGGACTGTGGCACCAGTCAGTCCGACATTTGTCTTATGGAGAGGGTGAGGTGGGGATGGCGCCATACACGGCGAGGTTGTTCTGGACCTCAGGGTTCCTCATTGTGGCGAACTCATCTCCCCATAGCCTCCCCGCAGAATCGGAATGGTGAGCAGGTAAGAATGTGCAGGGCCTACATCCCAGCTCACTCTGTGCATGGCCTTAACCAGGTCACGTACTCTGGCTTTAGTCTCTCATCTAATGGATGGAGAGAGCAGAATTCGCGACTCAGTGGTGAGGCTGGGCCTCCTGGAAGACCTTTGCAGCGCTAGAGCCACCTGAGGCTGGCCCGGCTTCCATCAGAGAGTTGAGAGTTCCCTCGCTCGGGAGCCGGTCAAGCTGCCGCTGAATGGCTGATGGCCGGTGTGGTGCGGAGAGTGTTCCTGGGTCCCGGGAGAAGACGACCTCAAGGGTTTCCCCCGTCGGTGAGCTAACACGTGCAGAGCAGCTCCTGCTACCCCTGCAACACCTGTCACACCTGTAACGGGGTAAACTGCCCTCTCCCCTCCCCCCACTCCCCTGCAAAGGTGTTTCCAAGTTTTAGTCCCTGGTACCTGTGAATGTGAACTTATTTGGAAACTGGGTCTTTGCAGACATAATTAATTTAAGTATCTGGAGATGAGATCATCGTGGATTTAAGGGAGACCCTGAATGATCCAGTGACTGGTGTTCCTTTAAGAGAAAGGAGCAGGAGACTTGAGGCCCAGAGACACCCGGGGTGGGGGGGCAGCGACTGGTGGGGTGCATTCGCAAAGCAAGGGTTGCAGGCGCCCACCAGAAGCTAGGAGAGGGGTGGGAGACGGACTCTCCCACAGAGCCTCTGGAAGGAACCCTCCCCCCCACACCATGAGTTTGCACCTCCGGCTGCTGGAACTGTGAGACGCTACATTTCTGTTGTTTTCAGTGGCCCTTGTGGTACATTGTCCCAGCAGCCTCAGGAAGCCAATACAACCCCGACTGGCTGGGCCAGCTGTCCCCGCAGGGCCCGGCAGCGCTGGGACGGCGTGTTCCTGCGGGGGCTCCCTTATTCCACTTCCAAGTACATTCCCAACCCTGGATTGTTGTTGTCAGATGACTCACTGAGGGTAAAAGCTCTTCTACACACCTTGCTTGTGGAAGGACTGAGGAGAACAGGACGTATTCATTTAGGGATGAGCAAATTAGTATCTTTAGGATAGTAGAATGTCTCTACAATCCAAACCCATAAAAGGCACCAGTGCGTTGTCGATGTGAAGTCTAGAATATAAAATCCAGGGGACGCCCGGGAGGCTCAGTCAGTGAAGCATCTGCCTTCGGCTCAGGTCATGATCTCAGGGTCCTGGGCTCGAGCCCCGCACTGGGCTCCTTGCTTGGCGGGGAGCCTGCTTCTTCCTCTCCCTCTGCCTGTCGCCTCCCCTGCTTGTGCTCTTTCTCTGACAAATAAATAAAATCTTAAAAAAAAAAACACAACAAATTCAGGATAGTCAAATTCAGAATGCCAGAGTAAGTATCACAACATCTGGTATGGCGGGAGGACAAAGGTTCTTACCGGAAGTTCATTTTTACCACGTGTTCCTTGGTTGCAACAGCTTCTGTCTCATGGTACGGATCAGCTGGGTCTGGAGATTTAGATGTTGTGTCTCATAGTTTTTCTAAACCTGGTGATCAGTTACAGGCCCTCATATCTGTACCTGACCCAGTTTCAGTGGTTAGCTTTCAGTCTGAATGTTCAGAGATCAGACTGCAGGGAGCTGAGGGAGTAAGACCACTTTTACACACAGTAGGAGAAAAGCCAAGGGGAACAAAAGGGAAAGGAAGCTCTTTGGATTTCAAGGCAAGGGCAAAGATTTATCCTCCACTAAATCTAAGGACTGAAAGCCTGACGGAGAGGGGGTTCAGATGTGAATTCAGTTCTCATGCTCCTTTCGTGACCTCCTTTAAGGAAGGCCAGCTTTGAGGAATGAGGCTTTCCCAAGGGGATGATACATTGTCTCCATTGCTTCATGTACTTTTCTCAGAAGCCCATTGGTTTCCTGGAATTTTTACTTAGAATTCCAGATAGTCCAACAATAAGTTTTTAAGGGCCATAGTGGCAAATGTTTTTGTTGCAGTGTGTTCCTGTAAGCCAATCACAAGGCCTTTGGGGATGGTGATGGCTTCCTGATTGTCCTTCCAGCTCGATGTTCTTCAGCTACGAGGGAGAGCGCCCTTTTCTTTGAGACAGAGAGAAGGGAAAAAATTCAGCACTCTTATTCCCTGCTTGGATTTCGCTCCACTGAGGCTGGGGCCGCATGATCTCCGAGGATAGCTCTTTATTGGCCTTTAAGTCCCAGACCAATATTTGATCCAAAGCATGAGGCGTATATGCATACTTCTAGGTCAGGAACATTACAACCCATGCTAATCACGTCGTTTTCTACTATTGATAGATCTCTGCATAATCTGATGCTTCAGCTTCCTAAGACCTACTTTTTTTTTTTTAAGACTTTATTTATTTATTTGACAGAGAGAAACACAGCCAGAGAGGGAACACAAGCAGGGGGAGTGAGAGAGGGAGAAGCAGGCTTCCTGCTGAGCAGGGAGCCCGATGTGGGACTCGATCCCGGGTCTCCGGGATCATGACCTGAGCTGAAGGCAGTCGCTTAACCGACTGAGCCCCCCAGGCGCCCCCTAAGTCTTACTTTTTACCCATGGTAATTGAAGTAGCTGAGACCTTGTCATGTTCTGGATCTCAGATCCTGTCTTTGTAACACGTCTGGTATCCCAAGAATTAGGAAAGCTGTATCATTCTCGCTTTATCGCTGTCCTCTGTGTTATAGTTCTGGCTCTTTGTGGGAGCCAGGCCTCCTGGAAACTCCTCACCCACTTGCATGCATTGCCAACATAGCTTGCCCTTCCTTGTGCTCCACTCGTGGGGACCCATTCTGGGCCAAGAACTATGCCAAACGTTCAGGATGCAAGGAGGTGAGTGATGGAAAGAACGTACACATAAGTGGATAGCCCTCATAAAATGTGATAACAACCATGCAGGTGGATTTCTGTGGGAACAGAGAAGATGGGCAAGTAGTTTAGGAGCTGGACCCCTTTGGTAATGAACTCTGTTGAGGGACTCAAGTTCCTCCAATGCTTGCAGCTGGATGGGTCCCCCATCATGTTCTCCGTGAAATCTGAGGGTATAGTTCCTGGCCCCTTCCTTTAGAGTCCCATGCTGGGACACACTTTGCCTATTCAGTATGCCTAGGCATTGTCTCATGGGTCTGTACCCAAACCACCCTGTACCGGCGTATGGGCTCTGAGTTAGGGAACCGTTTTTTTTCACCCCTCCTCAGGAGATTGATTCTACCACCCGTCTAACATTCCACTTTTGCATTTATTCATTTAAGTTAGGGAAAGCACCTATTAAGTGAAGATGCCTACTCAGGATATTAAAACTGAGAGAAGCAGTACAAGCAAAGGTAGGGATGGTACAGTTACACAAAGCTTCTCAGGCTACAGGGGAGGGAGGTATGTGCGTGGTGTCGCATAAAGGACGGTGGCACTTGGAGATGACGCTTGTTTCTGAAGGTGGAAGGCTGTGCCCTCCTGTTTGCCACGGGCTGGTCTTTCACAGAGCCGGCCGCGGGGAACATTATTGTTCTCTTCATCCTTCCTCTCTTGCTCGCCTCCCCCACTCCTGACAAAGTATGGAAATCCTGTCCCCAAGTAGTCTCCATCACAATACACAATCTCACAGCCAAGAGAATGTATTTTTAACCCCGAGACTTCGATGATGGGCGTAAATCATTCACGCTGTCGTCTGTTAGTCTGCCGTGGTGTTGTCATTCCCAGGCTCGAGGAGCCCTGCTTGAGCGCCCTGCGAGGGAGCACGGCACCAGCTGCAAGCAAAGACGGGCCCGCTCTGCAAAGTGCAAGTCCCCGGCCTCTCTCGGGGTGCACGACGGGAAGCTGCTCAGGACAAGCGAACAGATGTGTTTGCAGACCATCCTGTAGCCGACCCGGTTCACGAAGCCCAGTGTGGCCCAAGGAGTTCCAGGGGCAGAAAAGGGGCTTTCAGTGGCTAAAAACCCCGAAGGGAAGAAAGAGACAGTGAAGGGTGAGGCTGGTTTTCTCTGGAGGCTGGCCAGAGAAAGTCGTTCTAAATGAAGTCACTCCACTGTTTTTTTTGTTTTTGTTTTTTTTTTTGGTTGTTGTTTTTGTTTTTTTCTTGAACAACTACTTTTGATTTCCCCCTGGTCTTGTAATTTAAAGGGCTTTGGACAAATGAACCGTGGGGAGGGGGTGGGCAGTGGCTGCTCGCACCTGAGTGCCGATATGGGATATGGGTGACAAAGGGGCCTGGGGGCCAGCTGTGGGGGGCTTCCTGGAAACCCCTGGGACTCCTCACAAGCCAGGGACTTTAAAATCAACCAGGCTCTCACTATTGACATCACTGAAAAGAAAGTGAAAAGAAAAGAGATTTTCTTTTTTTTAAATAGGGAATTTCAGAAAATACATGGACAGAACATTCCCAGTATTCTCTTTCTTTGATTTTTGAACTGGAAGAACCTCAGAGAGCATGCAATTTAAGAGATGTGAGGTCAGAGAAGTTCAGTGGCAGCTTAAGGTTCAAGTTTACAGGGAGCCTGGGGCTGGTCACATCCTTCTGGGGGCCCTCCCAGGGCTTCTCACTAACACGGTCTGAGTGTTTGTGTGGGCCAGGCATGGCTCTTAGCGATTTGCAGATGTAAACGCCTGTGATCTTTGCCACAGTGGTGTGAGGCTGCATTGTCGTTACTTTGATCTGCAGTGAGCCTGAGGCTCAGTCCACTGCCCAGAGTCCCAGAGCCAGAACGCGAGCCTCGGGGGCGCTGCTGTGAGCTGCTGCCCCATTTGCCTGCTCAGCCTTAAATGGCGGCTGGTCTGAGACCCTAACCACCATTTATGACATCATGTCCGCAGGGAAATGTGTGTTCGAGGTAGTGGAAGAGAAGGTAGCCACCAAAGCAGGCGGGCGCCAAGAGGACACGGGAGCTCGCTTGCAGTTGTCTGGCAGAGAGCCCCATGACGTCATGTGTAGTGCTGATGGCAAGCCAGGCATAAGTCTGGTTTCGGGGGTCCACTGGTGAGCAGAAGTCTGGGCAAAGGTCCAGAAACCTGGCCATCACTCGGGTTTACTATTAGTTCCCTACATGTGGCTTGAGTAGCCAGCCATCACCCTCTGTCCCTCACTTGATAAACTTAGGGCCTGGCAAGTTGCTTCCCCTTTAGTTATCTGCTTTGGGTCCACCTCTAATATCAGTTCCTGAACTAGGCTGTGCCTCAGAGACTTACTTTCCCTGAATCCTGGGCTCATGGTTTGTTCTGGAAGGATTCCTAGGATAAGGCAGTTCTCAGTTGCTCAGAGTAGAGCTAGACCATTCCTGCCTGCTCTGAGGGGGTGCTGATTTCCTGGTGGTCCATCACATGTGAGAAGCCAAAACTGGCCTGGGCTCCTCAAGATGATTTATGACCCGATTTATCCTTGCGTCAGGTGGAGGAGTGAGTGAGTGAGTCTGAACAGCTCCTCTCTGTCCTGATGCATTTGTGTTGGGGTGCAGATCTACGCCTGAGGTCTTGGGGACTTGCTTATGGCCTAGCAACCAGGAGAAAATTTGTTTATAAAACTTTAACTTGACTCAGCAGTTCCTGGCAGGGTTGGTAAATATTTGGTCATTCAGTAAGTGAATGAGTGAGCGAATGACTGAGCCAAAGTCTGCTAGGAAGTATTTCCAGGCTGTGTGCCGACTCATGATGAACCTACCCGCTGCGTGGCTCACTTTCAGCATTGACCTGTCTTACCCACTGCTTCTGGCTGTGAGATCCAGCTTGTCTGTACCCTGTGGTTACTGCTCAGCACCGACACCTGGTGGCAGTGTCTTAAATTACAAGCACAGTGCTTGTTAAACCAGGGGCAGTGCCGGGGCTGAGCATTCCCGGAGAATGATGGCCTTGGAGTTGTGCAGAGTGGTAGCCCGACCTGGGAATGTACCAGACAACCGAATGACATTGAGCCTCTGTACAATCGGGCAGGGCCATCTAAATGGTAAGAGGAAAGATGCTTACAGAAAATATCATTATTTAAAAATATTTGGAAACTACTGTTCTAGACTAAGACAGATATATGTCCCACATTTAGTATTAGAACTAATGGAATGATAGAAGTGATTAGGTATTAGCTGCTCTGTATTGAGCAGCTGTTGAACACATGCCATGCCCTACATATTTATTATTTCTAATTCTCACATAACCTAGCATATAGGAATAATCTTTCTCACTTTACATGTTACAAAGTGGATCGAAGTTCCGTATCGTGCCTGCCTTCATATATTGGGCTGGGCTTGAATCCCATTTTATCTGACCTCAAAGACTGTGCTCCTTCTCTGAACCTCAGTGGCACCACCAGATCTAGGGACACTATTCCCATTATAGTTCATGTGCACAGTGCTTTTCAAATTGTGAAACTTGAAGCTGTCTTCTTCCTACTGTGCCCATTGCCTCTCTAGGAGCCGGTGTCCTGTCTGTTCAGTATTCTAAGCCCAGTGGGTGACTGAGGCTAGGAATAATTCTGAATTGAAGAGCTTATTTATTTATCCAGTACTGGATGTATTGAAGATTTATCTGGCATTAATACACTACAATTCAAAATTTCTGCTCTTCTCACAACTTGTGAGAAATCCCATGATGCTTCTGGTTCTCAACCCTGGAGAGCACTGATAGAGTTGTAAAGCTGCTCAGAAATTAAGCTCCATTTATACTCATATTGAAAGAACCCTTCTCAACAAAATGCTAGCAAACTGAATTCAGCAGTACATAAAAAGGACCATTCACCACAATCAAATGGGACTTATCCTTGGGACCCAAGGGTGGTTCAACATATGCAAATAAATGTGTTACATCATATTAATAGAATGAAAGAAAAGAATCATATGATCATCTCAGCAGACACAGACAAAGCAGTCAACAAAATTCAACAACCATTCACCATAGAAATTCTTAACAAATTAGGCAGAGTAGAAACATGTCTCAGTATGTAACAAAGGTTATCTGTGACAAGCCCATAGCCAACATTAGACTCAATGGTGAAAGACTGAAAACTTTCTGTAAGATCAAGAATAAGACAAGGGTTCCCAGTACTAGAATTTCTAGCAAAGCAATCAGGTAAGAAAAAGAAATAAAAGGCATCAGAATTGGAAAGGAAGAAGTAAAATTGTCTCTATTTGCAGATGAATTTATGTACAAAGTACTTGAAAGACTCAACCAAAACACTGTAAGAATTAAGCATGAATTCAGTCAAGTTGCAGAATATAAAATTAACATATAAAAATCAGTAGCATTTCTATACACTAACAATGAATTTTCTGAAAAAGAGATTAAAAATTGATCTCATTTACAATGGCATCAAAACAATAAAATACCTCGGTAACTAAGGAGGTAGAAGATCTCTACTCAGAACTACAAGACATTGATGAAAGAAATCAGAGAAGATCTAAATAAATTGAAGGATATCCTGTGTTCATGGAATGGAAGAATTAATATTGTTAAATGTCAGTACTACTAAAAGCTACCTATAGATTCCGTGCAATTCTATCATGACCCCAATGACATTTTTATAAAAGAGAAAAAAAAGATTCGTATAATTTATGTGGAACCTCAAAAGACCTTGAATAGCTAAAGAAATCCTCAGAATGAAAAACAGAGCAGGAAACATCACAATACCTGATTTCAAGCTATGCTATAAAAATACAGTAATTCAAGCAGTATGTCATATAAACAGATAGATAGGCAATGGAATAGAATAGAGAGCCCAGAAATAAAGCCAGTCTTAGATGTTAACTAATATTTGACAAAGAAGCAAAAAAATACTCCATTGGGAAAAGACAGTCTCTTCAAAAAATAATGCTTGGAAAACTGGCTATCCACATGTGAAAGAATGAAACTTGACCTCTGTCTTACACCACTTCTAAAAATTGACTCAAACTGAGTGAAAGACTTAAATTTAAGCCCTGATACCATGAAACTCCTAGAAGAAAATGTAGACATATAGTTACTTGACATGGGTCTTGGTAATTATTTTGAAGAAACCATGTTTAAAGAACTAACAACAAAATTAAAAATAAACAAATGGAACTACATCAAACCAAAAGGCTTCTGCATGGAAAAATCAACGAAGTGAAAAGACAGTCTACAGAACGGGGGAAAATATTTGCAAACCGCCTATCTGATAAGGGGTTAATATCCAAAATGCATGAAGAAGTCATAAAATTCAGGGCACCTGGGTGGCTCAGTAGGTTGGGCCTCTGCCTTCAGCTCAGGTCGTGATCTCAGGGTCCTGGGATCGAGGCCCGCATCGGGCTCTCTGCTCGGCGGGGAGCCTGCTTCCTCGTCTCTCTGCCTGCCTCTCTGCCTACCTGTGATCTCTCTCTCTGTCAAATAAATAAATAAAAATCTTAAAAAAAAAGAAGTCATAAAATTCAATAACAAAAAGGCATACAATCCAACTTAAAAATGGGTGAAGAACCTAAGTAGATATTTTTCCAAAGAAGGCATATGAATGGCCAACCAGTACATGAAAAGACGCTCAACATTATTCATTATTAAGGAAATGCCTATTGAAACTACAATGAGATATCGCCTTATACCTTGTCAGAGTGGCCATATGAAAACGATAAGAGATCACAAATGCCGGTGAGGATGTGGAGAAAAGAGAACCCCTGTGCACTGCTGGTGGGAGTGCCAGTTGGCTCAGGCACTGTGAAAAACAGTATGGAGGCTCCTTGAAAAGTTAAATATAACAATGCCATATGACCCAGTAATTCCACTTCTGGGAATACATCCAAAAGAAATGAAAACACTAACTTCGAGAAGGTATTTGTACCCCATCCCCCACCCCCATGTTCACGGCAGCATTATTTACAATAGCCAAAGAATGGAAACAACCAAAGTGTCCATCAATGGGTGAATAAAGAAGTTATTTCACTTCACACATGGGAATATTATTCAGCCACAAAAAATGAAGAAATTCTACCATTAGTGACAGCATGGGCGGGCCTTGAGGGCATTATGCTGAGTAAAGTAAGTTGGACAGGGAAAGACGAATAACTGTGTGATCTCACTTATTTGTGGAATCTAATTTGTAACAATGACCTTAAGCTCATGGAGAGATCAGGTTTTCGGTCAGCAGAGGTAGGAAGGTGAGGGTGTGGAAATTGGAAGAAGGGGGTCAAGAGGGACAGACTCCCAGTTATAAAGATAAATAGGCTCTGGGCTCCCCTGTGCCGCATGACCTGTAGTCCACACAGCCGTGTGATGCCCGTGCAGAGGGGAGACCCTAAGAGTTCTCATCACGGGGAGAATTTTTTCTTTTTAAAAAATTGTATCTACAGAAAATGTTGGTTACTAACTAAACCCATCGTGATCACCATTTTATAACGTATGTGAATCAAACCGTCATGTGGTACACCTTACACGTACAAAGGGGTGTATGTCAGTGGTTTCTTAATAAAACTGGAGAAGAAGAAAAACCAAAAGTAATGAGATGTGAAAGGGAAGGGGAATGGCCCTATGCCACCCAGCAGCGCTGTCGTGGTGTTGATGGTGAACTGATGATGGTAGCAAAGGCAGGAAAAGATAGAGGGTAAGAGTCATTGAGCACCCATTATTTCCCTGATTCCTTATGGCCCCGTTAGGAAGGAAGTCCAAGTGTTGCTGTAGTTGTCAGGTGAGGAAGTGATGGGGAGAGACACTGATTAGCTAGCCCAAGTTGACTACGCACTAAGGTGCAGAGCTAACCCAGGTTAGCCTCACTCCACAGGCTTGCCCTTAACCATTTAGCCTCTGCTATCTTTCAATTTTAAGAAGAGCTTTGGGTTCTTGCTTTGAAAGCAAACGCAAGTAGCTCTGGTAATGATTCTAAAATTGATCCTGCATGAAAAAAAATCACCCAGCCGTTTATTGCCACCTCTCAAACAATTCTGGGTCTGTCATTTTGATTATGGCACACCAGCTAATCTTAAAAACATTCATCTTTTTCTTTTTTTTAAAGATTTTATTTATTTATTTATTTATTTATTTATTTATTTATTTATTTATTTGAGAGACAGAGAATGAGAGAGAGAGGGCGCATCGGAGGGGAGAGGGTCAGAGGGAGAAGAAGACTTCCTGCTGAGCAGGGAGCCTGGTGTGGGACTTGGTCCCGGGACTCCAGGATCATGACCTGAGCTGAAGGCAGTTGCTTAACCAAGTGAACCACCCAGGTGCCCCAAAACATTCATTCTTTTTTTTTTATTTTTAAAAAAGATTTTATATATTTATTTGACAGAGAGAGAGATCACAAGCAGGCAGAGAGGCAGGCAGAGAGAGAGGAGGAAGCAGGCTCACCACTGAGCAGAGAGCCCGATGCGGGCCTCAATCCCAGGACCCTGAGATCATGTCCTGAGCTGAAGACAGAGGCTTTAACCCACTGAGCCACTCAGGCACCCAAAACGTTCATTCTTATATCTAGTTTTGTGACATGGCTTGGTATCTCAGATTTTCATAAATTAATTCATGGATGTCCAAAAAAATTCTCTAATATCATTTGCACCTGGCTTCCTTTAAAACTAAATGTATTTTTATCAGGCATATTATTGATGGGTGCTATAGGCTGAATGTTTGTGTCCCTCCAAAATTCATATGTAAGTCCTGATGCTTGATGTGATGGTGCTTATTGGGATATGATTAGATCACAAGCGTGGAGCCCTCATGAATGGTAATAGTGACTTTTTAGAAAAGATCCCAGAGAAGTCTCCTGCCCCTTCCACCATGTGAGGACACACTGAGAAGACCAGGAAGCAGACTGTCACCAGCCATCGAACATGACAGCATCTTGCTCTTAGACTTCCCAGCCTCCAGAACTGTGAGAAACAAATTTCTGTTGTTTGCGAACCATCCCGACTACGGCATTTTTGTTACAGCTGCCCAAACAGACTAAGAGACTGGGGGAGACTTGCTGTCATACATTAAGTAGGGATATAGTTACAACCCATATGCTGGGGACAAAATCCAGCGGTTCCCTCAATGGCCAGCCTCCTGGCTTCCCAGCCTCTTGCAATCAGAGTGAGTGTGGGCTGCCGAGACCTCCCATGGGATGTGTACTGTTTGGAAAAGCCGCCCCCGCATCCCTCTTACAGGTTCCACCGCCCAGACTCCACAAAGCTCCAGTGGTTGGAAATGATACCGGATGAAGAAGCAGAAGGCAGGGAAGCCAAGCTCAACCTGTCCTGCCAGTCTTCAACATGGCTGAGGATTATCCCACGGTACCCTGAAAGGAAAGACGGAGGAAAAGAGACCATAAAGCAAATGGGAGAAGGAGAGCGAAAGGAGGAGCAGTGGCTTATAGCCGGAACTGTGAGGACCATGCAGCATCAGCTGGGCACATTTTCTGGTGTGGGGCACTACCTCTGTCTCCGTCCTCTTCCTCTCCTTGAGCCAGCCTCCGGTTCTCCCTTGCTTCCTTAAAGAGTAAAATAAGCTACTTTAAAAACATAGTGGAAATCTAGCCACTCAGTTAGATTGTGTTTTCTGGGAGTGGTTTACAGCGTGTGTGCAGTGCTAGTGGGCACAGAATCTTCTCGATCTTTGTAGTCGGGCACTGGTGCACCTGGCATGTCTGTGCTGAACTTTTGTGGGCAGCGCAGAGCACAGGGAGATGCAAGATAAAGGGAATGATTTTTTTTTTTTAAGATTTTCTTTATTTATTTGACAGAGAGAAACAGAGCTAGAGAGGGAACACAAGCAGGGGGAGTGAGAGAGGGAGAAGCAGGCTTCCTGTGAGCAGGGAGCCCATGAACCCAGGACTCCGGGATCATGACCTGCGCTGAAGGCAGATGCTTAACGACTGAACCACCCAGCATCACCCCCCACCCCCACCCCCCGCTTTTTTTTTAGGAACACAAATCCCCGTAGAAATATTAGATGTTTAAGTCAAATTTTTTAGTGCTGATTTTTCTTCAATGTGCACTGCTTTTAGGTGGAAAATATGCATTTTTTTGTATTGTTACCCAATTGGATGAAAATCTGCTAGATCAGTCATGAGGTGAATGACCTGTGTGATGCAATTACAGGCGATGTATAGTCCCTTATTTTGATCAGATAGGATATTGTTCAGTTTCACGATTGAAGCTTGACTTCCACTTCTGAGCAGGTGATCTCCTTCCGGGCAGTGAAGGGGGTCCCCACGCCTCCCCCGTTTGAGACACAAGAGCTTACTCCGAGATGTGCTGCTTTCACTGCAGTTGCTTTAGAGAGAGCTTTGGGGAAACCTGAGGAAGGAGTTTATTGCGGAGGCTCCTGCTCTGGTTTGAACAGCAGGGATTAACTTGTGGTTGGGTCTGAGCCAGAGAGATAAATGACACAGCCCTTGTGTGCTCACATCCACAGGGGGCTCTCGCCACAAAGGGACCAGGAAGGATTGTGTTAAGGACAGTTCAGGACATCTTAATACGGTAGGATGATGCAGTCTGTTCTCTGGGCTTTATGGGGAGTGCTGAGCTGAGCCCCCGGGGACCGTAGCGTATCCCGAGGGAGCACCCAAGGGAAGCCATGCCCCTTGGGAACAATGCTGGGTGGCCCCCGTTTTTGAAACACTGATTTTTAAAACAACCTCATGAACACAAAGGAAAAGGGGAAGCACTAAATTTTATTAAAGTGGTTCTCAAAATTCAGATCCTGAATTTTCTAAAGCAGGAAAATTTAGGTGAAGGTGGGGAATGTCTCAGAAATGTGCACATTGTTCTTTACACGCAACATAGCTCTGCTCAACAGTAGCTGATTTCAGACGAGATCGGGCGCGTTCAGGGTGGTATGGCCGTAGACAACAATAGCTGATTTCAGAGAACAGAATGAGTAGAACGCCTTTTATGAGGAAAGTCACGAAAACACCTTACATACAACTTGTATCCCTGTATAATCCCAGTCTTAACTGGGCAGCCATCGAGATCTAGGAAGTAGAAGGATTTTTACCTTTGTAGGGCTTGGCTTCCAGAGGTAAATTTTAAGGTGAAAATTAGGTATATTTAAAATTGCCCTTGGACAGCTCTTAAATTACCCATAAAATGCAGTATACAAGGTTTTACACACACACACACACACACACACATTTGGGTTTTTTCATTAATTTGCTGCTGTCCCTCCCCTAGCGGAGAAGGTGTGGAGGTGGGGACGCCACCACAGGGCCAGCTATTTGCTCTGTCCAAGAGTCCAGGGACACATTTATGGGCCCCACGGGGCCAAACGTGACTCTGTGGGGCTGGTCTTGTCCCTCCGCCCCCTCCCACTATGCCGCAGACAGCCCTGAGATGACAGCACTGCGCTTCCCCTTTTCCAGGACTCTTTTCCGTGCTCCCGGGGGAGGCAGTTGGGGTGCACAGTGCCCGAGGTACGGGGAGGAACCCCACGGCCTGGAGCCACCCCATGGCTGACAAACCCTGTCTCGGGAGATGAGGCAGCTGGGTTTGTAGCAGGGACTGGGACCGCTTGCCTTTCTGGCTCCGGGTCCCCACACCTGTCCCCGAGAACACGCCGACAGGAGTTCCAACCACATCATCTTCTCATACTTAAACAAAATGAGTCTATTTTCTCAATCCCTTAAAACGAACTCCCTGGTAAAGGCCGGATGGGATTCCGAGATGGAAGGTAGCAGGGCCTCCCCGAGGTTATCTGCAAAATCAAAAATAAGGCTTAGCCTTCCCATTTTTTTCTTTTCCGTGTTGGTTCAAGGGGTCACCGTCCGGCTCACCTATTTATAACGGGGCCTGTGATCAGGGGAAACTGAGGCAGATGACAGGAAGAGTATCGGGAAGAAGCTTCCACGACGACGTGAGACGACAGTTACCCTTTAACCGCGGCCTAGCACGCTCTGCCTTCCATTAAACCCCAATCCCCATTTTATTATAGACACGAGCCAGATATGTATGGCTCACTGGGAAAGTGCATTTTACGATCTTGTCAGAAGAAATGGTTTCGCTGGGATCATTTTAAGCCAATAATTTTATACCTACCTCCTCCTAACTATCTAGGACATTAACTTATTAACCATTTTACTGTCAAGCCTAATGCATTTTAAATACTTAAAACAAATACCAGGAAACTGTGGGGATTGGAGGATAGATTTCTCGGTCGGCGTTTAGTGCCTCTGCACATCAGGGAATACGTCTCTGCAGATGTGTGGGGAGTAGGCCCCATTCTCTGCCTCCTCCACACGGGGAGCTCTCGTTTTGTTCTACGGGAGGGAGAATGTGCATGTGGGATGGAAGGCAGGCTGGTTATTTCTGGACCAGCCTCTTGTCTATTTGACTCATGAGGCCCTGGCACCCAGCCAGTGGGACAACATGGAACCCTCATCCCCTCCACGCAGCTCTGCCTGCCGGTCTCGGGGTGTCCAGGCTGTGGTTGGTGAGTGTGAGTGTGAGAGTGTCTGTGGGGGGCAGTTGTAGATCACTGTAACCCTTTCATTGCCAAGCCCACTGATCTTTCCCAGCCCTTTCGGTTGTGCCTACTCACGCTGACCACTTGGGAAACATTGTACCTTTCATTTGCTTCTATAGACCCTCCCCTTCTGAGGTCCTGCTTCTTCTCCCACTGTTATCTTTGCCAACTCCTCCTTCCCTGCCCATCTTCCTAAAGTTCTGTTCTTTGGAATTCTGTCTCCAGCCACCTTTTCTTTTCATGCTTCATGGCTGGTGTGTTAGATAGAGTAATGACCTTCAAGATATTCACGCCCTAATCCTCAGAACCGGTGACTGTGATGTGTCCAGCCATGGACATTGCACATGTCACTGAGGTTAAAGATCTTGAGATGGGGAGAGCATCCTAGATTAAAAAGGAGGGCCCAAGTTAATCACAAGAGCTTTGAAAAGTGACTACTGGCTTTGAGGGTGGAGGGAGGGGGCCAGCCGCTGGGGAACGTGGGCAGCCTCCAGGAGTGGAGAACCACTCCTGGCTGTCAGCCAGCAAGGCGATGGGGACCTGAGTCCCATCGACCTGGATTCTCTGGACAACCTTGATTTCATCCTGTGAGGCTCTGAGCGGGGAACCAGCTGAGCCCCACTGTGCTAGATTTGCTGGCTACACAACTGTGAGATAATATGTTTGTGTTGCTCTCAGCTGCTAACTTTGTAGCAATTTGTGGCAGCAGCCATACCAGAGGAGTACATCCTTCCCGAATGGTCACATCTGCATCACTCCTCTCTCACAGCTTTAGTTCATCGTGTAAAGGACAGCAGATCCCTGCTCTCCACCTTGCTGGATTCCTTCCCCTCACCACCACCTTCTGTTGGGCAACTCTACTTGTGTATCTTAAAGACATGCCCAACCCTACCTGTTAGCAAATGAACTAATTTTCTTCCCACCCAAATCTTTCTTTTCTTTCTCTCAGGTTCTCCATTGCCAATCCGTGAACGCAGAGACCTGGCATTAGGCTGCATTCTTTCTGTTTTTGCTGCTTGTATGGTCTCACCTCCGTCGGGTCCTTCTTGAACCGTCTGAAGGAGGGCTCCCTGGGTCCCCTTGTTTAAGATGGCAGCCCTCCTCCAATACACACATGCTCTTTTGTCTTTTTTTAAAGATTTATGTATGGACGCCTGGGTGGCTCAGTTGTTAAGCATCTGTCTTCAGCTCAGGTCATGATCCTGGGGTCCTGGGATGGAGCCACACATCAGGCTTCCCGTTTAGCACGGAGCCCGCTTCTCTCTCTCCCTCTACCTGTTGCTCCCCGTACTTGTGCGCTCTCTCTCTCTCTCTCTGTCAAATAAATAAATAAAATCTTTTTTTAAAAAAAAGATAACTTATTTGAGAGACAGAGACGGAGAGAGAAAGAGTGGGAGGAGGGGCAGAGGGAAAAGGGACAGAGAAAATCCCAAGCCGGCTCCCTGCTGAGTGCGAAGCCAGAATGGGGCTCGACCTCATGACCCCAAGATAGCAACCTGAGCCGAAACCAAGAGTCGGATGCCCAGGCACCCGCACGTTGTTTTCTTACACTTACCAACATCTGGTTTATTATCCTCACTTCTTTGCTTCTCTCTCTCCCCACTGGGAACTAGGCTCCATGTCTCTTTTATTGTCGTCATTCTATTTAACAAGCAGTAACACAGTGGTTCCCAGACTCCAGCACCTGTCTGAGCAGTTGTACAAATACCCACTTAACACTCTTATTTCCACTGTTGTATTTCTAGCTTCTAGGCTAATGTCCAGCCCATAGAAGTTGCTCCGTATGTAGTTGCTGAGAGAATGAAGGAATGAATTCAACCCAAAGCTAATTCCTGTTAATTTTATTTCCCTACTGTCTTTTAGATCGGTTGTCCCCTCTTTCCAACCCATGAACGCATTCCGAGTGCAGTCCTTTTGCTGTAGGAGCATTCCAGAGACCCTCTTACACAGAGTCCTCTCCCCTACAACCTACTCTGCAATGTACCTGCAGGGACATTGTTCTCTTGGACCAGGAACCCGCCCCATCACGCTCGTCTGGAAGAACGCTGAATGGCTCCCCGTTGAACGATGAAGCCCATATTCCTACAGGGACTTAGGAGGCCCTTCCTGACATGCCTCTGCTTCTTCTGTCTACCCTCCTTTCTCACCACATCCCTCACCCCCTCCCTCTCTCCTCACGTGTTAATCTTCAGTCAGCCTGAACATTCAGTTTCCCCTCTGCGCCCTTTCTCTCTTTACATCCAAGCTGGCGTGGTAGATCCTCGCCCCTGGTCACTCTGCCTCACGGCCTGCTCTGTTCCTTGCACCGTGCTTGGGTTTCAGCGGAGCTCTCCTCTCCCAGGACACCTCCCCGACCTCCCGGCATTTCCACCAGGGGAAGCGCCTGTGTTCCCTAACTCTTTCGGTCTTGCCTCTCTCCTTCCATCCCCCGCTCTGTGGTAAAGATCTATTTACCCTTGCCACTCCCTCGCTGGTTCACAACATTCTCGAGGCCATGGTCTGGAGCACACAGCAGCTGGTACCTAGCAGGGCTTTGCGGCGTGCCCAGGAGACCGGGGATGTGGCCGCCTGGGCCTTGGTGAACCCAGGCCAGGCGATCTCGCCAGCCGAAGGACACTCGCTCTGCCAGTATTGATTTGCAGGCACAATTATATGTGCAAATGCATTTTCACTGTTCTGCCTTAGGACCCAATTTTTTAAAATTAGATTTTAAATGTCCCATCCTCCTCACTTACGTCTCATGCTTCTAGACATTTAGCGCATAATTTAAAATGAAAGGCATAGAAAATTGGACTCATTTAGTTTACTCTACTTGAGATCCATGTTAGGCTATTTTTAAATTCTCATGGATCTTGTGCTCTTTAGGGTGTGTTTGAGAGGGAGGGAGGGAAAGAGGAGAGTGGGAGAGAAGGGGGAAGGGAGGAAGGAAGGAAGGAAAGAAGGGAGGAAGGAAGGAGAGGATGTTTGTTGTAAGCTGTTAGAAATGCCCCATGCTATTATTGTACTTTGTTTTAATACACTCGGTTTTCACATTTCCATTACCCCAAATACAATTTCCAGAGTCAGAGACAGAAACTGAGACTCAGCCTCCACGTTTGCTGCATTACGTTCCCACTGCAGCGAGGGGCCGGCTTACACGGAGTCACAGTGGGGGTTCCAGCGTTCTTTCTTCTGCTTCCAGCCAACAAGTTCCCCATCTCTGTCTCTGCCGTGCCCACCGCAGACAGCAGGTGGGGGCTGATGAAGACGCCGGCATTAGCAGAGCTTACGGAGCCCTGACTTACACACCTTGTTCTCTTACGCTCCCACAAGAACAGGTGGGCTCAGGTGCTCGCTTCACCCACAGCCTCGAATCCCCATTCTCACGTTCAGGGTTGGCACAAAACCTTCTGCTCTCACATGTATTCCTGTATCAAGCTGCTCTGTACTCCTAGGGTGGGAGTGGCAGATGCCTTGCAGCAGTGGGTGGGGTTGCTGAGCCTTCCTACTGAAGTCAAGCCTATAAGCACCAGTGACCCCTTATGCCTCCTACCGCATGGCCCACATCTGGCCTTCACTTTCCCCAGGCACGCAGGAACACCCGCCGCCTGTGCTCTTAGTCAGGATGTTTCCCTGTGTGCATTCTCTGCCTTATGAAGCCGTAGTGAGACTCAGCAACGGTGGGAACGTGGAATCAGACACGCGTTGTAACAGAGCAGATAGATAATCTCACGGGCGTGTATGAGAACCACCGTGAGGGGCGGGGCATTCTCCTAACACTTGAAAGCTTTATAGGAGGGACAGAAAAATAAACACAAAAAACCACCACCACCAGGTAAATGAGCCCATAAAGAAAATAAGTATCAGACGTTGTAAGTCCTATGAAAGCAACACTCGAGGATCAGAGAGAAAATATTTGGGGTGGGAAGTGCCCTCTGAGGAGTTAACATTAAAGCTGAAGCCGAAGGACAAGAAGGAAGCAGGGGAGCAGGGGAGGAGTGCCGGGCAGAGGGTGGGGAAAGAGCCTGGTGTGGGAGGATGAGGCCAGGCCAGGGTGCCAGGGGGGGAGGTGGGGGACTGACCATGTCGCACCTGAAGGATTTGTGGAGAGGTTGAGATTTGGTTCCAAGGTAAAGAGAAAGCTTCTCTCATGAGAGGGGCCGCTGTAGAAAGGCTGGGATGCTCCAGACCCTTCGCTTCGCGGGGCCCAGCTGAGTGGCCGTGGCGAAGACAGTACAAGAGTTCCACGACCAGTCTTCCCTGCTGGGTGGAAGTAGAAAATGCAGTGGCCAGATGTGCCAGACCTCCGTTCAGGGCACCAGGTCAGGCCTCCAGAGGCGCACCGGGTGGGCACTGTTGGCCCCGCCACCGTCGTGATGAGCGCCCCACCGGCCCGCGTCCCTGATGCCGCTCCTGGCACGGGCCGCCCCGGGAGCTTCCTGCCGCCCACGGTTGCCCAGGCTGTAGAAGAGCAAGGATTCTGTTCCTTGGTGGCTGCTTTGATAAGGCTGAAATTCCGTTCTTTCATACTGTCGTGTTCCTTGCTGATAAGGCTTGTCTCTTTCTTTTCCCTTGTCCGTTACAGAATTAGCGGCCGGTGTTGGTGAGATGGGCTGGGGCAGAGATACGGCGCGAGGCACAGATACCGTGTGTCCGAATACTCAGAGTCATAAATCCAGCCGGCCAATGACTGAATGTAGCAGGCTCTGTGTCCTCAGCCGAGGCGCCAAGTACAGGCTTTATTACTGTTCAGGTGTGCTAAGGCCAGCAGGGCGGGAGACGACGGCCCTTGAAAAGAGAGTTTGTAGCCCTAAGTTCCCAGGGATGTGCCATACCACGGGGACCACCTGGGGAAGCACGGGGCTCAGGCAGGAGGCAGAGGATCAAGGGGAAAACGTGGGCCAGAGCCTTTATCGCGAGGGGACAAGAACAGGTGCAACAGGCGTGCAGGCTGAGGACGGGCTGGTTTGAATAACTGCAGGGGTCTGGGGCATCGGGCTGTCTCCAGCTGTCTGGTACCTCGCCCTGGGTGATAAGCGGGGGGGGGAGGGATCATGGCTCAGAGGAGAGCTGGGTGAAGGCGGTGGGCTCTGGATTCGTTGGTTTTCATACTAAAGTCTTACTCTATCTCTAGGTAGACTATCTCTAGGAACTGGCTAGCCTGGGAGGGGCAGTCAGTCCTTCCAGGACCAGCAAGGGTCATAATGCACAGACTTGTTGAATCACTGTGTTGTATACCTGAACCTTATGTAACATTGTGTGTCAACTGTACTTCCATTAAAAAAACAATAATAATTAATTAATTAAATAAGTAAGTAGCCACAAACCTAAAAAATAAAATAGAAAGTAAAAACACGATTAATACCCTTGGCAAATATAACTTCTTACCGGTTGGGGACTAGGTATGGATTTAGAATTCTTGGCTGTCTTGGACTCCGTGGCAGGATCTTTCGCAGGGCGGTCGGCTGTGGCCCCCAGCCCCACCCAGGGCCGCCACCTCTGTCGTCCGTCACTGTAAGGGCCGCACACCAGCATGCTGACACCCTAGCTGCCGTGTCCAACCTCTGTCCACCCCTTTGCACTGAGGCTTGAATCATTCAGATTTTATACCGTGTGGTCTCCCCGCCCCCCTCCCCACCCCTGTACGTGTCTGTCAGGATGAGGCAGGTTTGCAAACTATTCACGTTTTTTCTCTGTTACTTTTTCAACATACCGGCTCAGGTGCCCGTGCGTGCATGGAGAGGGGCGCACACTGGTTCACAGTTGGCCTCTTGAGGACTTGGTCCATAAGCAGCAGGTGGCTGCTCATGTGTGGCCTAACTGAGGGGCCATGGGGGACTGACAGCAAGTGCCTGGATGTTGGCACTGCATGTGTGTGTGTGCGTGCGTGTGTGCATGTGTGTGCGCGCATGCATGTGTGCACATGCGTGTGCATGTGTGCACGTGTGCGCGCTTGCGCGTGCATGCGCGTGCGTGTGTGCGTGCACGTGTGTGTGTGTACGTGCACATGTGTGTGTTGGGGGGGTGTCAGTAGGAGGAGGGAACCTCATAGCCAGGTAACTCGTCCTTTTGTGAAATTGTCCCCAAATGGAAAATTGTTCCCGTCTAACGAGTGCCTTAGTGTGACCCACCTGGCCTTTCCCCCCGCTTCTGAATGAGGCTTGAGGAAAAACATCAATGAGAGAACTATAGGTAGGTCTTAGATTTTCGATTCACAAGTATTTTGTCTTCTTGGAGGTGTCTTATTGCCATGCCTGCCTCTCCTTGCTCCTTTTGGCACACTGAGGAGAGGCTGTGCGTGCTGGGAGCTGGGTCTTCTGGGCTGAGTGTGCTGTTCTCCCGCCTTGGAGGAGGTCTTGTCTCCTTCCTTGAAGGAGGTCATGTCTCCCGCCTTGGAGGAGGTCATGTCTCCTGCCTTGGAGGAGGTCATGTTTCCCACCTTGGAGGAGGTCGTCTCGCGCCTTGGAGGAGGTCTTGTCTCCCACCTTGGAGGAGGTCATGAGGAGGTCTTGTCTCGCGCCTTGGAGGAGGTCTTGTCTCGC